>CAUYPO010130267.1:0-29416 GCA_963574435.1 Cheirogaleus major
GCCTGTAGTCCCAGCTACTCGGGAGGCTGAGGCAAGAGGATCACTTGAGCCCAGGAGTTTGAGGTTGCTGTGAGCTAGGCTGACGCCACGGCACTCACTCTAGCCCGGGCAACAGAGTGAGACTCTGTCTCAAAAAAAAAAACAAAAAACAAAATTGTCTTAATTATTCTAGGTCATTGTATTTCCATATAAATTTTTGAATCATCCTGTTGTCACACAAAAAACATACAGGATTTTGTTTGGGATTGTATTGGATTTATAGTTCAGATTGGAGATAACTGACATCCTAAAAATATTAATAATATTTAGTTTTCAATATAGTGGGTGAAGCTATATTAAATTTTTTTTATAGATAGTCTCACTATTGCCTAGGCTATAGTGCAGTAGCATTATCATAGTTCACTGCAGCCTCAAACTCGTGGGCTTATGTGATCTTTCTGCTTTGGCCCCACCCCCACAGTAGTAGTGTTACAGGCATGAGCCACTAACCCTGGCCTTTTTCTCCATTTTTTTAAAGAAAATTTTCAAACAAATTGAAAGCACATAGAAATGTATAATGTATTGTCATGGATCCATCACCCAGCTATGACTCTCTTACCACATTATTTTGAAGCAAATCTCAGATAATATAATTTCATTTATAAATAGTTTAGTATATATATCTAAAAGACAAGAACTCTTCAAGAATACTTAATCATAACACCATTATTATGCTTAAAATGAACCGTAATTCCTTAATATATTAAATATCCATCAGTATTCAAATTCCAATTGTCTCATAAGTGACATAAATTATTTTTATGATCTATTTGTTTGACTCAAAATCACATATTGAGATTGATTTGTATGTCTCTTAAGTCTCTAATAATCTGTAGATTCCCTACCTCCATTTCTTTCTTTTAGTCTATCCATTTATGCATTGAAGAAATCGGTCATTTGTCCTCTAAATTTTGCAGCAACATTTTGCTAATTAAATGTCCACATTGTCATTTAACATGTTCCATTGTCTTCTTTATTTCCTGTTAAAGGGGAAATTGAATCTAAGACTTATCAGAATTAGTTTTTTGTGTGTGTGGGGAGATTTTCATAGGTGATAATGATTATCAAGAAATACACAATATCTGATTTGGTATGGTATTTTAAATGTCATCTTCTAGTTGATGCTGGTACTTGGAAATATAATAGATATTTCTTTCTTTCCTTTTTTTTTCTAGAGACAGAGTCTCGCTCTGTTGCCCAGGATGGAGTGCAGTGGTGCAATGACAGCTCACTGCAGCCTTGAATGCCTGGGCTCAAGTGATCCTCCTGCCATAGCCTCCCGAGTAGCTGGGACTACAGGTGCATGCCACCATGCCCAGCTAATATTTTTATTTTTTGTAGACGCAGGGTCTTGCTGTGTTGCCCAGGCTGGTCTCAAACTCCTGGACTCAAGTGATCCTCCTGCTTCCCAAAGTGCTGGGATTACAGGTGTGAGCCACCACACCCAGCCACAATACATATTTCTATATTGACCTTCTAGCTAGAGACCTTGCTATATTTGCTTATCAATACTAATTTATTTATAGATGTTTTTGGATATTCTACACAACTGTATTGTCTGCAAATAATGATAATTTAATTTCTTCCTTTCCAATTCTTATACCTTTTCTTTTCCTTGCTTTATTGCATTGATTAGGATTTCCAGTACAATGTTCAGTAGAAGGGGTGTAGTGAGGATCCTTATCTTCTTTTTTTATGTACAAGAAAGTTTTCAATAATTCACCATTTATCTGTAGAGTTTGCTATATAATTTTTGCAAGTACTCTTTATCAAATTAAGGAAGTTCCCTTTTATTTCTAGTTTGCTAATAGTTTTAGCATGAATGGGTGTTAAATTTTATCAAGTGATTTTCCTGCCTCTATTTCTCAATAGATTTTTCTTATTCTATTAATGTGTTGAATTACACTGAGTTTTAAAAATAATAAACCATAGGATGCACAGGACAGCCAAAATAAATAAACCAACAGTGAATTCCTGGAATAAATCTAACATGTTCATAATATTGTTCATGATACTTATATTATTGTATTCAGTTTGCTGATATCTTAAGATTTTTGCATGAAAGAGATTGACTTGTAATTTTCCTTTTTTTTTTTTTTTTTTGAGACAGAGTCTCACTCTGTTGCCCCAGCTAGAGTGCCATGGCATCAGCCTAGCTCACAGCAACCTCAAACTCCTGGGCTCAAGCAATCCTCCTGCCTCAGCCTCCCGAGTACCTGGGACTACAGGCATGCACCACCATGCCCGGTTAATTTTTTCTATGTATTTTTAGTTGGCCAATTAATTTCTTTCTATTTTTAGTAGAGATGGGGTCTCGCTCTTGCTCAGGCTGGTTTCGAACTCCTGACCTTGAGCGATCCTCCTGTCTCAGCCTCCCAAAGTGCTAGGATTGCAGGCATGAGCCACTGCGCCTGGCAGACTTGTAATTTTCTTTTCTAGTATTGTCTTTACCAGATTTTAGAATCAAGGTTATTCCAGCCTCCTAGAGTAGAGGGAGAAGTAATCTCTCTTTTTTCACCTCATTAGCACCCTTAACACTCATTAAATTCCAAAGGTTTTTGATGCTCTGTGCTAGGAACCGGGGACAAAAACCAGATTATTCTTTATTATAACACATGCACACACACACATGTACATATTCACATATATATGAAAAAGAGAGAGAGAGATATTAAGGAATTGGCTCATACAATTGTGGGGGCTAACAAGTTCAAAATCTAGAGGGCAGGCTAGAAACTAAGGTAAGAGTTGATGTTGCAGTCTTGAGTCCAAAATCTGCAGGGCAGGCCAGGCTGGAAATTCAGGCAAAAAAATTTTTTTTTGAGGCAGAATCTCGCTGTGTCACCCCACATAGAGTGCAGCGGCGTCATCATACCTCACTGCAACCTCAAACTCCTGGGCTCAAGAGATCCACCCGCCTCAGCCCCCTGAGTAGCTGGGGTACAGGTGTACACCACCATGCCCGGCTAATTTTTATATTTTTCTGTAGAGTCAGGGTCTCGCTCTTGCTCAGGCTGGTCTCGAACTCCTGACCTCAACTGATCCTCCCGCGTTGACCTCCCAGAGTGCTAGGATTACAGGCATGAGCCACCATGCCCAGCCTTGCCCTGTATATTTAATTCATCTTTTTACTTTTAGCTTTTTGAATTCCTTTGTTCTAGATATCTCTTAAAAAGCATATAGTTGTTATTTGGCTTTTTAAATTAAACTGAATCTTTATTCTTTCTTTTAATGGGTGAGTTTATCTGATATATGTTTATTGTTATGATACATTTTTTAAAATCTTGGTTCTGTCATCTTTGTTTTTTTCTTTCTTCTTCCACTCTCCCTTTTTTTTTTGTTTTCTTTATTTTCAATTTTTTATTGTGTGGTCTTTAAAAGAAATTTTCTTTCTGGTTCCTGTGGACTACTGAGTATTTTGGAAGTAATATAGTATACTGTATTAAGTTCTACTCAATATCTAAATGGTATTAATAAACCTATATTTTCCAATTTATCAACCTTAGAAGCAAAATTAAGATACCACTTTTTGTCTTAGTCTACTACAATAAAAATATTGGTATTTTTATGTTGTGGAGGCTTTAAAAATTTTAAATGAGAATCTGTTTTATAGACTGTAGTTACCACCTAGTTACCATAGTTAATGAAACTCAATTTGATATTTCATTGGGTTAAATGCTTACTGCCAATCTTTTCATATTACAACTTCTCCATTAGAAAATTCTTTATATTAGGCCGGGTGCGGTGGCTCATGCCTGTAATTCTAGCACTCTGGGAGGCCGAGGTGGGCGCATCGTTTGAGCTCAGGAGTTCGAGACCAGCCTGAGCAAGAGCGAGACCACATCTCTACTAAAAATAGAAAGAAATTAATTGGCCAACTAAAAATATATAAAAAATTAGCCGGGCATGGTGGCACATGCCTGTAGTCCCAGCTACTTGGGAGGCTGAGGCAGGAGGATTGCTTGAGCCCAGGAGTTTGAGGTTGCTGTGAGCTAGGCTGACGCCATGGCACTCTAGCCAGGGCAACAGAGTGAGACTCTGTCTCAAAAAAAAAAAGACCCAAATATTAAAAGGTTTCATGAGAATTATACCTAAGAACCAAATTTCCTGACCAATAAAGAAATCTTACAACATTTCAACTAGTAGCCTCCCAGCCTCTGCAGGGACGCCTCCAGTGCCAGGATATCTGGGCAGCTAATAGTCCCAACAACTGATGATTCTTAAGAAATGAGTGCTCTTGGGAATACTGCACGTATCATCATGGAAGACAATTGAGCAGACTTGCCACGCAAGCAAGCTGTGGAATCCAACTGCCTGGATGCAAATCTTGACCTCTACCATATGAAACTTTCCTAGTCCCTAAATCACCACAGCATACTCTGAAGGACACAAAGAAAGATTATTCAGATCATCTTACATTTTGTTCTAAAAGCATTTGAAGCAGAAAGATGAAGACAGGTACAGAATTGTTGTACACTAGATACCACTGCTTTCAGATTTTTTTAAAAAAATCCTCCTATACTCATTCACCTCCTCATTCTCCAACAGCGATGTCAAGTTGCTTTTCTTCTGCTCTGAATACTTGCAGCCAGCCTAGCCTGACACCGGGAGGAGTTGTGCTTCTACTCCTTTGAGATTTTCAAGGCATTCTTTCAAATAAAAGAATACCACATTCTTTCCCCACCAAAAAATTGTCATGAATAAAATGTTCTCCATATTCTTAAATTTGTAAATACTTAACATTTGTTTTTAATAAACGAAGGATAAAAAAGACATCAAAGACCATCTGTCTAGTGAACACAGGATCCCATTTTACTAGAGCATGGGCTGCACCAAAACTGCAATCCCAGTGCTCTGCTGATGGTGACTGTGAGCTTCAAAGGCACCTAGGCCCATATTTGAATCTCTAGCTTGAAATGAGTAGTTTGATTTGGAGCAATTTAAACTCCTCAAATGTAGTTTGAGAGTAACAACAGCTGCCATGTTTTTCAATTGGATCAACTGAGAATGTAACTGTCAAGTAGTCGTGACAGAGGTGGTTATTGTTTATCATTACAACTGCATGGTACCTTTATGGGCATAACAAGACCTATCAAAGACAATTGAAGTCAACTTTTTTCCAAAAGGCTGTTTTTAATTTAATAACTTGAAACCAATAATATTGAGTATTTTAAGCAATTAGTTTTGAAGTGACTCTTGGTATAACTTGTCTCCAAAGATGTTGTAAGAAAATTATTTTCAATATTTGATTTCAATTCTAGACTAAATATCTTTTCACTTATGAAGCTATAGTAAATATTTCCTCAAAAGGTTTTAAAGGCCACCAATAGGTTAGTTTCTGAAACCAGGTCAGCTGGTTTGTATGCAGACCTTACACTTGCTTCTACCAGCTTTTAACTATTTGAAGAGTATCTGTGATTACAAGATGAGTACAAAGACATAACTAGGCCCATTTGAAATTTATCTGTGAGAATCAGAATCTTCCCAAGCTTTGAAACACATGAAATACAGATATAAATATGTTGCTGAGACTGATTTAAAATTGTAAAACTGGCATTATAACACCCAATTCCAAATATTTGTATTCATCAAAGAAATTCTTATTTGTATTGATTGACTTTATAATAAACTAATTATGATTTTGAATTATATTAAAAAATTTGACCTTAGAAAAATATAAGTATATTTAGTATTTATCTGTGGGCAAAGAGGGGGTTATTTTTGAAACAAAGTTTAAAATCACTACTCTAAGGCAGAAGTCCCCAACCTTTTTGGCACCAGGAACCAGTTTCATGAAAGACAATTTTCCCATGATGTGGGAGATGGTTTCGGAATGATTCAAGCGTATTACATTTATTGTGCACTTTATTTCTATTATTACATTGTAATATATAATGAAATAATTATACAATGCACCATAATGCAGAATCTAATGCTGCCACTGATTTGACAGGAGATGGAGCTCAGGCAGTGATGCGAACGATGGGGAGCGGCTCTAAATACAGATGAAGTTTCACTCACTCACTGGCTCGCTGTTCACCTCCTGCTGTGTGGCCCAGTTCCTAACAGGCCACAGACCGGTACTGGTCCCCAGCCCAGGGGTTGGGAACCACAGCTCTAAGGTATAGAAATGATCATTGTCTACCCAATATTTATCCCTTAAAAAAATCAACTGTTATGGTCAAATGAAATGCATTATTGGGAGAAGATAAAACCCCAAAAAGAAAGTCGTGTGGAGCGTTTGGACACACACAAAATAGGCAGCATTGTAGAAGATTTCTATTCCCCAAATTCAGCATGAAAGGGAAGGAGACTGAAGTACCTCCTGGATCAGGACAGTGAAACAGGGACCAGAGGGTTTCATGACATACACCTTTAGAGACGAATCAGTAGAGGTACACATATAGAGTTATGTTTTTGTGGTACAAAATCAGAGTTTTGTACACTCTTTGTAGTGTATCTCTAACTCCTTCAGAAAGAGAGAATAGATGGGAGTGGTCAGAGATAGGAAGAGGACACTCCATTCCTCATGGCTTCAGAAAGCATACCCCAATTTCTTTCACTGGGGGAAAAGGTATAACCTGCAGCCTCTTACCCATTCCCAATCAGGTAAAATCCTTCTGAACAACACCTGACCTGCCCACCCTAAATAACAAAACCTTTACTTCAATAAGGGATGTCTATCAGGCCCAACTATTTAGCTAAAATAAACCTTGAAGAGGTTGGTCTCTTTCTGAATTCAGAATTCTTTAAATGTCACAGAAAGTATTGGTTGAGCCAGGCTGAATAATAAGTGTATGAAGCTTACTATTTTAATTTTAGCATAACACATCATATGTAACAGGGCTCTAAACCTAATACTATGTACCTGAGAACTGGTGAAAACCCTTTTTGTCTGCCATGGCTAAAGAAATTGTCTCTTTTCTTCTTGTGTCACGCCCATTGCTGATCTTCTTCATGTTTTCCCAAGGAGGACTTTTCGTGTGTTAGTTCCTTTATAGTCACAGACTTACAGCTATTTCATAAAAGCCTTAGTCTTTGCATTTGTTCTGTAAGAAAGATTCATTCCTTCAACCTTAGCTGCAAAATGTCTCTTGATAGCTATTACCCAAGAATCTTTGCCTGTCAGAGTGAGAGGTGCCATCGCCCACGCTTGTCTCTCTGCTTTGAGTGGTCTGTGCTCAGGTGGTTTTCCTTATCCTGCTTCACCGCTGGCATGATGAAAAGCGTGTTCCACTGTCTACATATCTGGGAACACAATGAGGTCTTCACATTGGGTACAAATAAAAATGGATGAAAAGTCACATAAAAATATGAGTGCTATGGGGTTTTGGCATAATCTTGATACACATCCTTACTGGCTGCAGCACCTCAACCAGGAGGTTTTACAATTTGACTATGTAACACTCAGTATAAGGACTCCAGAAGCACCACATAAATCACTGTTTACCATTCATTAGGTACTCATGATTGGTTAATCAAATAGAAAATATGCTCAAAATATCAATATTTACAGAACCAAGGACAATAAAAAAGAGACATTATTATATTTTTTTTCTAAATATCATGTGAAGTAGGAAAAAAACACCTTGATGTCTAGATGGCTTACAAGAAAATGGCTCTGATTCAAAGCATTTCCCAAAGGGAAACATAATTCACCTGATCAGCTACAGTTTCCAAATACATACACTTTATTTTACCCCTCTGATAGCTCCAGTATGTCTACATTGCTTTTTGCAAAACCACTTGGGGGAAGTACAGCTGCTAGTGCCTGTCAGGAGAATACCACCATCCACACCCAGAGTGCTGCCTCCAGATACCTCTCGCCCTATGTACTTTGCTGGGGTCTGGCAGGTAGAGTGGCTCCCTGCATTAGTGGGGAGCCTTCTTCACCTGGCCTCAAAAGCTATGCTTGTTCCCAACACTTTTTGAAGTTGCTCTCTTAGATGTATCAGATTTTGTCATGAAGAAACAGCATCAGTGCCATCCATTCCATCCTTCAGTCTTCTTCCTCCATCCTGTTCTCAGGTCAAGATTTCTTCTTTCCCTATCAACAAATATAAACCTATCTGACAGAGAGTAGGGCAGTGCAGAGATATCGGTAGGGAAGTGGCCTATTACCTGTATAGATTTGCTTCAAATACTGAAATTTTAAACAGAACATTTTAGAAGAAGCTTCTTGTTTCTGTTCATATCTATTCATATCTGTGGATTTCATAGGTAAGACCGAAGATTTTACTTTTTGGGAGTTCTTCATTACATTGAAATATTGGGGGAACAGAACGATGGTCATATCTATGGGGTTATGGGGTTACAATAACTTCTATTCTCTACTTTCTCCTTTAGAATTTTTTCTGCTTTTTTGTAATAAGCAGGTATTAACTTTTATAATCAAAATATATAATAAGGAAGAAGAAACTGAACCTGGTGAGCCAACTATTTCCTGGAACTCTGCCTCTGTAATGTGGGCAAAGATGACAATATCAGTTCTTCCTGATACAAGACCTCACGGAGCTCTGGACCATGTGACTGCCAATAAATCAGTCAATGTATTCACTGAATGAGTTCACAAGACCTTTTCTCAAAAGAAATGCTTTTATCTTGGACTCACTCCATTTTTCTCCCTTTCTTCCTGTATTCTCCCCCTCCTTCACCCTTATTTTAACACTCTCCTCTTCTTCCCTTTTCTTGCTCTTAAACAAATTTCAAGGCTGCATCCTTTCTATCATTCTCCCCTGAAATTTCATATACTCTTCCATCATAGTATCTACCACATTGCTTTAATTTTCATTTATGTCCAGACACTTGACTAAATTATTACATAAATTAACCCCTCAGAAAAGAAAGTGTCACCTTGCATTTGAGTCCTTACAAAGTCTTTCACTGCTGGGTAACCTTTATTCTTTGGTGAGGGCACATGAGTCTGAAACACCTCAATTAATGCTAACTTGAGGTCTTTATATATGGCCTGACAGGGGTGATGGGAGAAGGAATAAGGAAAAGAAATTTGACTCAAAATTAGTAATTATTCCTAGTGTTAAGACGTTGCAATTGCAAATATGGGAAGTTGCAAAAACATCTCAAACGAATCTTTTAACACCACTAGAATAGTTGGTTGCATGAAGGTCACAAACATATATGTACTTAATAAATGGGAGGAAATTGTCCTTGTGCTGTATGAAAGGTTAAAATTTCTACCACCTGCATAAATTCCTGACCCCCCAATGACATATCTCAAATAATTTATATGTAAGTAAATACAATGCACTCTGAAAAATTGTTGGATAAGTGAAAAAGAAAAAAGCTCTACAGAAGACAAAAATAAAAATGTTAAATATACCTATGGAGAGTTTTAATAAAATTTGGTTAGTAAAATGTTAAAAGAGAAAAATTCCAAACTAGTATATGTCCATATAAAATCTTAAACATGAATTCATAATTAAATTGATAAACTCAAATATTAAATCCATTTCTTTGACAGTACTAAAAGCTTATATATTCAAGTTTCATTTAGAAAATCAAGTTAAGTTCAAATATAATAGACAACCATATAATTTATTGTCAAAACAAAGGCATTTTTAAGAGTATAAGGAGAAGTATAAATGAGCAGATGAGGTAGCAAGTATAAATTGTTAGTGACTTAAGCACAAGACATATACTCATCTATGGCATATATAAGATTGCTTTTGAATTTTGTTTCTTGAGGGCTAAGAAGGTGTCTTATGCATTTTTTGTATCCCCTGCTTAGTAAGATATCTGGCATATAGTGGATAGTTAAATGCTTAAACTAATAAAATAATTAATTATACTATATTTTACAGGTTTGAGTTATGAGCCAATAAAAGGTAACCCAAAATTTTATGCACTCATACTAGTTTTATGCAAATAGCCAAAACACAAATGGAATATGTTTTACTGCCATTTTTGTCCTTGGAAGAATAAAAATATATAAATTTGAGTAAAAAGTTAGTGAGAAAGGGTTGATTAACAAATGAGAAAACAACAAAACCATGTGCCAGAAGCTGTCTACAAATAGTCCTTTCAAGGTTACATGAAGCATATTTAAGTTATTTTTAAAAAATTATAATAAAGAGTCATTCATACTTGGTGGGTTAATTTAGAGTATCTAGGCCAAATAATCCATATTACTTACCTCCTTGAGCACTACAGAGTACAAGTTGAAGATGCCAAGCCTTCAAATGGAAAAAAGATAGCTTAGACTGGGAAAAGTAAGGGCTGGAAACATGTAGAGTTCAGAATAATAGGAAAATATTAATAAGGTAATTAAAATTCAGAATATGGGACAGGGCCTTTAGCTGTGAAAAAGGCAGAGGGCACTTTCCAGGTGGAAGAAAAATAAGCCCATATTTAGAAAGTAAAGATTAAGTAAATGAAATGGTACTTAGCTGGCAACCAGGAGTCTATTCCTTTTAATCTTTGCTCCAAATGATGTATGTCTTTCACTAGCAGTAGAAAATAGAACGTGTACTAAATACATACATATATTACTCATATATACAGTTTATTACATATACTGTATACACATGTAAACAGGACATAGGTAAGTAAATTAAGAAACAATTTTCTGCTTCTTTAATTTTCATTCTTAAAGGAGGTAAACTACTAGGACTCTGATAAATTACTTTGGCACCATTACTAACCTGATAGCTAATAAAGGGCCAAAGGAATTTAATTTTTCTGTAGGAGTTCTCAGTAAGCTCAATTCCTTATTAGTAATACAAATATTAGGGCACTCTTCTTAATGTATAACAGCTCAGTGAAAGAACACAGGATCTAGGGGGCTCAAGATGGCTGACTAGAGGCATTGGGCACTTGCCTACTCCTCGAAGAACAACCCAAGTAGTGAGTAGATAATCATACTTCAAATAGATCTAAGAGAAATGCTGGAATTCAACAGGAGGTGACTGGAAACCCCTGAAGCATGAAAGGAGAGGGAAACAAGGCAGCCTGCTTGGCCAAGATTGGCTTGGGAGCCAGGAGAGGCTCCCCAATGTGGGCAAAGGTTACGTGAGAGAACCCCCCCACCCCCACCAGCAGTCCACATTTACACCGCGGACTCCTGCAATTCTAGCCGCAGGAGAGCCCGTGGACCCTCATGGGCCCTGAGACTAACATAGGAAGCTGCCTAGAGACCACGCGACGGCATTGCTCCAGTAAGGGAGCTCACACTGAGTCAGTCTCTCTCTCTCTCTCTCTCTCTCTCTCTCTCTCTCTCTCTCACACACACACACACACACACACACACGCCCCTCCCCTGGCCCCAAGTACCGAGCAGCCATAGCAAAGTGCCATTTTAAGAGTCCCGCCCACACCAGATTGCATCCCACCCTGCAGCCCAATAGCCCCTGCGTCTCTGCATCCCTGGAGCCCCACTAACATCCCCCATCTGCAGCCACCAGTGCTGCTGACACTGGGGCCAACGCAAAAGCATCAAATATTGATGAGAATGTAGAGTAGAGAAACTAGACTTTTCATACATTGTTGGTGAGAATGTAAAATGTTACTATGGAAAAGGATTTTATAGATTCTTATAAAACGAAATCTACCTTATGACCTATTCCTTGGCATTTACTGCAGAGAAATAAAAATATATGTCAAAAAAGACTTATATAAGAATGTCCATGACAACTTTATTAATAATAGTTAAAATGTGTAAGTAAATCAGGTGTCCATAAGAAGAAGGATGGATAAATACACTACCATATACTTATAGCAAGGAATAATATTCTGCAGTTTAAAAAGCAACAAACTATGTATGCATGCAACAGCATAGATGAATCTCAAAAACATCCACTGAGTAAAAGAAATCTTACACAGAAGAGTTCATATGAGGTGATTCCACTTACATAAAGTTCTAGAACAGTCAACCTAATCTATAATGGTTGCCTCAGGAGGCTGAGGGCAGTAATTAACTGAGAAGGGGCACGAGGAAACTTCCTGGGATGATGCTAATTTTCCATATCTAATTACATGTTTGTGTTTTACAGGTTGTATGCATTTGTCAAAACTCAGCTCATGTTCACTTAATGTTCACATTTGCAGGTTTTGACTGTGTATAAATTTTATCTCAAAAGATAAAAACCTGTAAACAAACGTGGACTGTTACAGGGAAAGTCCCCTGATAGCAATTTACTTTGAAATGCATGCAAAAATAAGATGGACTAGTGGCTGGTGAGAGGAATGAAGAGGTGAATAGATATGCTGAAGGACAAATGCAGTAAAATAGTGATGGTAGAATTTGCGGGGTGGGCACAAGGGTGTTTACTGTAAATTTTTTTAAAACTTTGTATGTTAGCAAATTTCCATAGTAAAATGTTTAGAAAATACTTACACATCTATATACCTAAAACATATGCATTTCACTGCATATTTTCCACAAAAAATAAGAACTGTAATAAAATGAAACTTCATGCCACTTATTCCTTGTATATTCAACTCTGTCTACAATGTTGGGTGTCTCTCTCCTGTCTTTGCCCTTCTCCCCTCTATCCTTCTCCTTCCCTCTTTCCTCCTCTCCTCTTCCTCCTTCCTTCCTTTTCTCCTTCTCCCTTCCTTTTCTTACCACTCTTTCTTCTCTTGGCCACAACATCACATTGCTGTCTCTCTCTTTAACTCTCCACCTACCTATATCATCAAGAGCTGGGGTGGGGGTGGATGAAGATATGGATACACAAATATATTTTTGAAGTTTCTTCATTGTGATGAAAATCATGGCAAATTAATGGCCATTCTTCTTAATACATGTACAGTCTGATTGTGAAACTATGAAGACATATAATTAATTTTAAACTAAAAGAACAAAGCCATCAGCTGGTCCACAGGTAGACCAAACTTTTGAGTTTCACTGGTCCAGAGGGCATAGACTGTTGAGTTTTTTCTTTTTTTATTAATTGATGTATACTTACTGGCTAAAAGAGTGCCCAACACATTGTAAGCTCTCAAATATCCAAAGAACTGCATATATGTGTATTAATATATATATGTATATATGCATACATATATACACATATAAACACACAGGTGTGTACATAAAAAAAGAACATGGAAGCCCCCAAAATCATTTTCTTAATGATTTTATCCCAAATCAGCTCTATCATTAAGACCTAAACAATGTTGGGAAGGCTAAAATCATTTCACTCACAGCCCTGACCAGGAGGCCAAGCCTATAATTATGGAGGCCTCTGCTTAGCTCAATGGCTCTAACCCTTCTCCCTCTACTTGGAAAGATTTGTTATGACTTTTGTGGACTCTAGGCACCTTTACCTTCATGGAACCTTCATTCATAAAAAAAAAAACATTTAAAATTATATAACTATTTAGGCATAAAGATAAATATATCCCAGGCTAGATTATTCATGGATACATATTATTTTCTTTTTTCAGATTTTAAAAGATACTAATTTTTTTTCATTTTCATGAGCTGCTGTGGGTATCATGGGCCCTAGGCACTGTTCATCTGTGCCTAATAGATAAATTGGCCCTGACTATAAGGGTTGTATTGCTTTTTAATATTTTCCTTCCCCTTCTCAACTTCCAAACCATCTCAAGACATCTTTTTAGTGGTGACGATGTGTACTTTGGTTCTATACTCAGATTCCAAATCTTTTAAAAATAATTTTTCAATAGAAAATTTCCTCTTTTTGGCATGCAACCTTTTAATTTCTCTCTTTGAGAGTAGAGAAGTCTGCTTGTTATACATTTATCCTCTTTCCAAGCAGAGCCCAACTTTACCAGAGAGCTTCTATCGAATTGAGAAAGTGAGGCTGAATAAGCACTGGACTTCTGAATGGAAGTAGTGCTAATAGGCTCCTTGTGATGTCACCTAATACAAATGAAAAGCCTGCTTTTTCTCCTATAGTCCTGAGGTGGATTTAAAAATAAATATGAGTAGGAATCTTTTCTCACATTAAAAAAAGCATATTAGGGAGTCTAGTAATTTTAGAAAATATTAACTTACATTACCTTTTCCTAGCTCTAAACCCAAAGAACACTGAAGCTAATCCTTTTTCCAGTAGTGTATACTAAAACCATTCAGTTTAATTTGCATTTTGAGAACTTGTATGTGCTACACAGTGTCCCAGGCACTATGGATACACAGAAGTGAGTAAAGCACTATTTCTACCCTTGAGGAACTTGAAGTGTACAAAAAGAGATAAATTTAGCAATAAATAATGTCAATAAAATATGTTAAATTCTATGACAGGGAAATATAGAGGGAATAAGCACCATGTAAGCAAAGAAGGCTTCAGGGACTATCCCCAACTACCTTCTCATCTCTTGTGAGGACTGTCATACATCCCCATCCACACCCCGACAACTGAGGACCATCTCTGTGGGCAGAGTATGTTCCCCAAGCCACTATCACCCTGAGCCATGTGACTGGCTGGGGCCAATGGAATATGAGCAGAATTGATACCGTGCCAATCCTAAACAGAAGCTTTAATGTGAACCACTTGTTTTGGCTTGGCCTCTTGCAATACTTCCCTTTGCAATGAAAGTAGCATGGCCACGAAAATATTATAGCATGTCCTTGCCAGGGACAGTCCCTTCATCCCGGTTCCTAGAATGAGAATATAAGTGCACCCAGACCAAACATAACCAAGCTGAGCTGCACAAAAACTGCTCCACACACCCATGAGCAGAAACAAATGCTTGTTGCTATAAACTACTGAGATTTTTTTTATTATTATTACAGCAAAGGCTGATACAAATAATACGAGCTTGGCCATACTAGTTGATCGCAGCTTTTCTGTATGAAAAGCCATACTTTAGAAACAGAAAGTGTATTACTTGACTGGAATTAATACAATTACTAGGAAAATAGAACAAAAAGCAAAAATAAATATGATGGTTTGCTATGGTTCTTTGAAAAGATCTAGAAGATCACATTATGAAAAGATATGGATAAAATCTCATTTGATGAACTTCTTGTGAATTTTGTGCAGTCATACTTTTCTGATGGCATGGTAATTTTGTCCCAAGTCTTCAGGAAAATAATTATAAGAACTGGAAAAATGTTTCTATTTTGGCCCAGTAATGCCATTCCTGGAAATATGTTCTAAGGAAATAATTTTTAAAAACAAGAAAAATGTGTCCCATCCAGAAACTTGTTTTCACAATTATGTATAATGATAGAAAATTATAGAATTTTACACAACTCTAAAGAGTAATATGGGTATATTAGGTAAGTTACGGCAAATCATTTTTACACAATATTATGAAATACTGAATGTCAGGTAGCAATGGGGCAAAAGTTTATGAAATATTATTAATTGTAAAGAACAGACTACGTTGGAATGCACGCTGTAATTAAAACTATGTAAAACATGTAAGCATATGGGCTAACATGCACATTGGAAGAAGTTTATGATATCCCATCTTCCTAATCCAACTAATTTCAGTATTTTCTTTAACATGTTTGAGACTGAAAAAGACAAAAACACATATTATAGCAGAAAGGCAACATTCATACCAGCAATCCTTCTATAATCATGTTTAGTCTCTCATTGTGGAAAATTCTCTAGATTTTTGGTTGTAAATCTGCAGCTAATCTTAAAAGCTGTCTTTGCTTACTCTAATAAGAAAGCTAGACTAGAATTTTTCCCCTTCCTCATTACAAGTAAATTGGCTTTTTGTTTGGCATTTGTCCCCAATAGTAGTTAACTGAAGTTTGAGGTAGATGCACATCAGAATTAATAAGGGATCTTTTGAAAAATACTGATTGTTAGCCTCCATTCAAACTAACTCCATCACATTTTTGGGGGGTGGATTTGGGGACTCTGGTATATTAAAAATCTTCCCTAGATGATTCATATGCTTCACCAGGCTTAGGAGCCACTTACATTCTGCTTTAATTCCTCCATATACCTGAATAGTAGCAGTGCAAGAATGAGCTGTTTTGGAAAAACTAATCTTCAAAGAAAACACAGAAAGAGAGCCAACAAGAAAAATAGGAGATTACAACTTCTATCCAACTTTTATTTTCTAACATGAACAATACAATCTTCCTGTTTTTCACTTACTTTATATTATAAAAATTTTTTGCAGAAAATTAAGTAATGGGGTCAGATAGATAATTGGACCGAACTTACAAAGAGCACCTCTTTTAAAATGCATCCCACCTAGCTCCCTAGAAGCCAAGGACACAGTCCAAGAATCTCAAAAACAAAAATTGGTTCATGTCCACATCATGGTGAAGTCTCTAGTGCTATACTTAGCTCTAATTTGTTTAAGGTTCTATCAATAATTTGGATATGCACAGCTGGTGTTATATCAAATTAATAGGTGAGAGGTTGAAATAATGATTCATTGGATATAAAAATTTGATTTAAACAATTAAGAATATTTATTTTGGAGAAGAGGAGACTTAAGGAGGCAGAATGTTTTTCTATCAGTAAATGAATATTCATTTTTCTTAGACAAAAAAAAGTTTAATTTACTTTCTATTCTCTTTCACAGTGGTAGCTATTTTTAAAAATTTATTTTATTTTATTTTTAATTGAAAAATAATAATTGCATATATTTATAGAGTACAATGTAGTATTGTATATTTTAAAATTGCTAAAACAGTAGATTTTAAATGTTCTAACCACAAAGAAGTAATATTAACAGGTGAGGTGATGGATATGTTAATTATTCCACAATGTATACATATATCATAACACACATACTCAATCAGCACATGAATATTTTAATTATTTTATGTTAAAGAATAGGCAGAAGTAAGAACCATAGGTGAAAATTATTTTTAAAAACTATGAAATTCATAAAAGATAAAGGCCAAGGAATTGTTCTAGATTGAAAGAGAATGAAGAGAAATGCAATATGCAATATTTTATCCTGGTTTTGATCCTGGACCATAAAGAAAAAAGACATTGTTGATACAGGTGGCACAATTTCAATGGGATCTGTGGATTAGATGGCATTGTTGCATCAGTGGTTACTTCCCTTTGGATGATTATATGATGGCTATGTTGGAAAGTGTCCTTATTCTTGGGAAATATACACTGGAGAATTTATGGGTGATGGTACACCATGTCTAAATATTGTTCTCAACTGGTTCTGAAAAAGATTAATGATTAAGTAGAGAGACATATAGCTAGAGAGAAATCAAATGTGGTCAAATGTTAAGAATTTAGAAAATCCTGGTGAAAGGCATGCAGATGTTGTAAGTTTTGTATAATCTTGACATTATTTTTACATAAATTGCGTCAAAAGTCACACTGAGAAGGAATCAAGAAAAAAATCAATATGAGAAATTAAATTGAATTTGCCCAGTTTGATACTTCCCAAGTGCCACTGGCTGAAAAAAATTAAACCCTCTTCAGATAAAAGAATCTTCCACCAGGCTCCTCAAGATTCTGAAAGATCGAGTTCAATTAATTATGACCTTACGATAAAAAACTTTACCAGATACATGAAAAAATAATTCACCAAGAAAGAATCAGCAGAAATAACACAATTAATTTAGAACTGCCAGGACTTCATATATTAAAATTTTCAAAAGAAAAATATAAAATAAGTATATTTAATGCTTTTAAAGAAATAAAAGCTAGAATTCAAAAAATTAATAACAAATAGTGTACTATCAAAAATAACCAAGCATATTTGACAATGTACCAAGAGATCTTTTAGAAATAAAAATATAATTATTTGAATTTAAAATTCAGTTGTTTGTAGGATAATGAAGAGGAAAATTAGTTAACTGGAAAATAGATCGAAAAATGTGTTATTTGTCAGAATGCAGCCCAGACATATGAAAAGATAAAAATATATAAAAGAGCAGTTAAGCAGTCTAAAAATTAAAATGAAGTCTAACATATATCCAATTGCAATTCCAGAAGAGATAAAAACAAAAAAATGAGGAGAGGAAATATTTGAGGAGATAATGGCTGAGAATAAATCCACTGGTACAAAATCAAAGAATGATACATATTAATAAAACCATAACTAGACATACCGAAAGCAAATTTCAGGGCAATGAAGACAAAAGAGAAGATGGTAAAAGTATACACTGAGAAAAGACAAATCATCTAAAAGAAAAGATAATTAGAATGCCATTCTAAATAGCAACAACTGAAGCCAAAAGTAGGAGAATAAAGTGCTGAGAGAAAATGAATATTAAACTAAAAGTGTGTGATTTACTGAATTCCACACATTTATGCTTTAAAGTACTTTAAGGATGAGTATACCCACCATATCCTTAATTTGACCCTTTTTGGAAGGCCAAATTTTAATCAGACTTTGTGCTTCAAGCTTTTCTCGATTTTGTCTTTTAATGTTTGGAATTGAGAAGCAGTTGCCTCTTCTAATTCCAGAAAAACTCATCAATTTTTTCTGGGCATATGTCTTTCTTTTAATAATTGACCAAAGACAGACATAGCAACCAACACACACCACAAAAATTTTTTTTCTGATCCCCTCTTCCATAGCAAGAAGTTTGTTAGATACAAAATATTCCTCCCAGAAAACTAAGGGCATGAATTTCACTGAATGTTTTGCCATTATGGAAAATGGATTGTCATCTTTCCAGCCTCTGATAGCAATTTCTTCACTGTCCACACTGTGATCAATCAGCCAATGCCAATTGCTTTATATATTCCAGATTGCGGTTGGGCATCCTACTTTGAGTCTCAATTTCTGTATGGGTCAAGATGGCCTAGGTAATGAACAACCCCCACAATCTCAGGGACTTAAAACAATAAAGGTTTATTTCTCACTCTGAAGGTTGGCTAGGGGCTCTGTTTCACATCACAGCCACTCAAGGATGTAGGCTGAGAAAGTCTCCACCATCTACTTCCTGTTATAGAAGCCAAGATGAACTGCCCAGAACTCCCTTGGAGAAAGTACTTTCTGCCTGGCTGCAGGGAATACAGTCATCAGACAGCTTCCTAGCTATCTGGAGCGAGGCACTCGTCTTAAGTGCAAAATTTAAGGGGACACCAAAAAAATTAGTAATTAAGATAATTCATGTTTTCATGAAATGTTTTAAAAATAACATTTAATGCAAAAAATTATAACAAAGTATCAAATTTTAAATAAAAACCAGTTATCAGCTCCTTCAAGGTCAGCCTCAGTCACAGAAAGCTCCTTTGCCCAAGGTCATGTTCTTCCTGGGACAGCCAGCATTTGGTGACCAAGGGAGGTTGGGGTTTACAGGCCTGGCCATTGAATCCCAATCTATAATGTTGAATGAAAAAAACAAGGTGCAGTAAAATATAATAAAACAGTAGAATTCAAATTATTTAAAGTTAAAAAATTAATACATCAATAATAATAGGTTTCAAGCTTATGTTACTAGCATCATAACAAAATGTAGGTAAATAACACAAAATTCAAAATAGTGATGACCTTTCGGCGTTAGAAGAAGAACACAATTTGGAGTGGAGGCTTAAAGATATTGATGATTTTTGAGTTCTAAATTGGGTGGTGCATTTGTTTTAGGGTTCTTTATGTCTTAAATATTTATATATGTGTGTATATGTATGCACACACATATTCAATTAAGATAGATAACTAGAAGTTAGCATTATGAATGACTTCATAACTGTTATAAACATCTAAAGCACTATGCATAATATCCTATATATAAATATACTTTGCATATGTAATACTAGAAAAAAAATTGCATGCACACATAAATATACACAAAAGAATTGTCCTTGTTCCTTGAGCATTTCAAGGTATCTGGCTCCTCGATTTTTTAATAAATATCATAAAATTTTTAAAAACTATTACTGTTTTAATAATTATAAATTTAATATCATATCTCTATAATTGTATAACCTAAAGATATACTTCCATTGGTTTAGACATAACTTGAGACATATTTAACCAAAACCCTAAGTCCATATGGAAACTATAGAACAACACATTCCCTTTGGTTTCTCAGGTTTGAAATTAGATGTCAAAATCTTAACATTGTCAAATAGTTTTTGTGCTTCAAACAGATGAGTGAAAAAAGCTAAAACATCACTCCTTTCTCTCCAACTAGTCAATGTGATCTTAGCATAATAAGCTTTTGGTCTCTACAGTGTACGAGGCAAATGATGAGATGCTACATCTATTTATTCTACTATTCGTACCAGTATGACATCAAAGTCACACTGGCTTTTTGATTCACTCATATTTATACATCTTGACCTGAATTGTGGTTAAGTGGGTCTTGACGGTTTGTTTAGCCCTAAATCAAACATGTGAGAGTGAATTTGAGAAGAGAACATTTCTTTGGCATTTCTATTACATCAGATCCTAGCACTACTTTTATTATACTTAAACTATGTCCAGGGTTACACAAGCAGGACGACTTCTCAAATCTACCTGGAGTACAGGCTTACGTGAAAATCTCTGGGAAGGAGAGAGAGGTTGGAGTGGGCCTGGTGTCATTTTTATAGCCAAAGCAGGCATTATGAGTGCTACTCATATGACATTGAAGCAACAGGTCAGGCTAGTCAACACTGAAACTAGTCTGTCCAGAGGTCAGTGTCATGATGACCCAGCCAGTACCTGTAAGCAAGGAAGTGCAACAATACCATAGAAAAGGCCAAAACAAGGAAAGCTCTGCAAAAGTTACAGCATTTCTTAAGGATCCTCTAACTTTTCCTTCTGACATCTCCTTCCCACCTGGTGTTGTCTCTCTGGCAAAGCTAAGATTCTTAGTGCCATTGTGCTCTCTTCCCTCTCCTCTTACCAGCTAAACCTTTTTTCAGACATTTGTCTCTTTGGAAAGAATCAGAGAAGTAAATTCACATTGTTGTATGTGACTACAGTAATGTATTCCTATTCCTAATAAAAGAATCTACCATAACATCTATCACATCACCTAGAAACTCATCTTAGGTTTTTCAGTTATTTTGTTTTTTCTCCGGTAGATTTTAAGCTTCCTGAAAGCAGAGACCTTGTTTGCCTCTCCTGAATCTCCAGCTGGCCTCAGCTCTAACAGGATGTAACTCACCCATCAAAGTCACTCAATAATCACTCCTAGTGCCTATGAAGGTAAAGCCATTGGTCCTCTATAGAAAAGCCAGCCCAAAGAGGTAGTTGTCATGCAGGAAGATAAACAATCATCTGTCCTTGTTTGCACACCCACTGTACTATGATTTCTTCTCTCCTAGCTTTTCATATCTCTTTTCTCCAGGTTTTCATGAGCCTAAGAATATCATTTCTTCTTGTCTGAACCAATAAAACAAAGCAAAAACATTTCCAGCTCATGATGTCTCTTCTTTCATTATATTTGTAACTCTGATTTGATTAATTTCTTCTATGTTCCTTTACCTTATGGAATATATGAATATAGCACAATAGGGCATTTTGAGATTTAAGAATTTGCCAAGGTAGGGTAAACTCAGAAGATAGATGTAAGACTCTACTGAGATGTGCTGGTAATTTTCACTATTTCTCAGAAATTTAACACTATTATCCAAAGTTAGAACCTTTGGAACACTGAATCTGCATTTTAACATTAAGGAATGCAAGTAATCTCTGTTGCCAAAATTTTGAAATGCTAGCTTAATTGAAATTTTAGAATGTTAAGAACATGTCCCATCTGATTTTTTTTAACAATCTAGTTTCTCATTTTTCTTTCATTTGAATGCAACTTATTTTCTAAACACATTTCAGGGACATTTCCTTGATATGTATCTTGCAGCTACCCTACTAAAGCTAACTTTATGCCTTTAGTCAATTTTTAAACCTTAACTAGGGGAAGACAGTCTAATCAGGCTCCTTATTTTTTATCTCTTTGAATTTGCTGATCCCCTGTAAGACTTCAATTTGCTACTTATTCTCACTTGCTATATTCACCTTCACACTCACAGAAACATATCCTCTTTCTTATTCAGGAGTTGCATCCAAAATGCAGCCTCCATGGATGAATCCTTTTGATTTGCTACCTCTTAAGTAACTCCTACAACACTTCACCTCCTAAGAATATTATCCTATTCTGATATTGGTTCTATACCTGTGATTGTTGCAGTTCACATAACAGAAAAGCAGAACTTTGGAATCAGATAGATGGGTTTTAATACCTGCTCCTAGTCTTAAGACCTTAGTCTTGTTATTCCAACTCTCCAAACTTTTATGTCCTTGCATGAATATGAGGATAATACTTATTATCATACAGTTGTTATCAATATCAGGATTAAATACATAAAATACAGAATACAGGAAAACTAGAAACTGTATGCTTCCTTCCTTTTGAAGTAGAAGATAAATAAATTCTGCTTTGGCTGTTGAGTTTATGGTGAAGCACTGTAGTCCAAAGAGTTTTCCCTGAAGGGATATAGGTTGCATATCCCTTATCCAAAATGCTGGGGACCAAAAATGTTTTGGATTTTGTATTTTTTTCAGATTTTGGAATATTTGAATATATATAATGAGATATCTTAGGGATGGGACCCCAGATTTAACATGAAATTTATTTGTGTTTCATATATACCTTAAACATATAGCCTGAAGGTAATTTTATGCAATGTTTTAAATAATTTTGTGCATCACCAAAATACCTGTGTCAGCTGTTAAACAGCAGCAACAAACAGTGAATGGCAGGCTTTCAGTCTCCACCTATGATGCTACATTTTGACTAAAAGATTACTGTATACTTTATTTTATTTTATTAGGTGAGAAGAAACATCAGACACAGTTGAGGGACCAGGAATTCAGTCCTCTAGGGATGAGGAGGCATTCTATTGGATAGCTTTTTAAGATGTTTCCTCCATAGTCACCTGCCTCATTAACAACAGTTTTTGTTTTAGAAGTCTCTCTTTGATTTTATAAATTGATTTCTTGTTCTGTTATGAATGCACACTTCTTTCATCCTTCAATAAGCTCATTACACATTTTCACCATGCCATGTATAGGAACTTTTTCTGCAATGTTAACATCATCTCTGTCATCACTATTATCATGATCACCTTAAATCAGGACCATTTCAACTATTTCACCATTGGTCAATGAATGAGCAACTGGAATCTCATTATTGATGCTAAAAACTTCTTTGACATCTATTTCTTCCAGCTTACTGATAGACTTCGAAGGTGTATTTTTTTTGTGTGTGTGTGTGTAAGGAGGTCAGACATCATTTTTTTCTTACTTGAGATGGAATTCTTCAAAGTTACAACCTTGTTCATCAACATTGCTGAGCATAGTCACAGGCCAGAAGTTGTGCCAAACATGCATAATTGTGCCTTTAGTCAATGTCTTACAAGCATTGGCAACAGCATATATGACATCCTTTATGCTAAACTTTTTTTAAAAACCTTCATCACCTGTGCCTCTGTTCACTGCTGCAAGCATGCTATTCAAAAAAGTGTTCTTAAATTTACTCTTCATTGATCTAGGGACACCTCTGGTCACATGTCACAATGTCACATAGCAGAATTAATGAAGTACATGTAGGAAAGTATATTCGGGGGAAAGTACATGACATAAACATTATTTTTGATGAGAATTTCATCTGAAGGATGAGCAGAACAATTGTCAAGGAATATCAAAATTTCACAGTCAACATCCAGCATCCCTCAAGTAAACATGAGACACTGGTACAAAAAGTTTCTGAAGTCAATCCAAAAAGATGACCCTGGTGATCCATGCCCTTTTGTTAGCATAATAATGCACTGGTAAGAAATTCACTCCTTGAAAACAGCGAAGATGCAAGCGTGTGCCTGTCAAATGACGTTTACATTTGCACATTGCTGCATTAGCACATCCCAGAACAGTTATTCTGTTCTTGGCATCCTTAATTCCTGTAGGAGCTATCTCACCAGTTGTAGTCAGTGTCTTTCTGGGGCAATAACACCAAAAACAGTGATGTTTCATCAGCATTATAAACTTGTTCTGGCATCCAACTTTCATCAGTGACAACTTTGGCAAATTCATCAATTAATTTTTCTGCTGCTTTGTGATTAGCTGATGCATTATGACTGCAAATCGCTGTGTCTTTTCTTCAACTTCTGCAACCATCCTGTTGAATAGTCACAATTCCCTTAAATGTCCAGTTCATTATGATAGATATTTGCTTGTTTTGTGAGTAGCATACCATGAAGTGGCATTTGTTCATTGTGACACTGATAGATCCACTCAATACACAATTGATATCTTCATTTTCAGATTTATGTAGTATTTTTCTATATTTCATTAACTTCTGTTTATCACTTTCAGCATAGAACTTCAATAGTTTATCCTTCTGTTTCTTCAGGTCATATATGGTGATTGTTTCAACACCAACACTTCTGTAAGATGTTTCATACCCACACTGCTGTCCAGTTTCTCCAATAGCTTGATTTTCTGTGCAATACATAAATGCAACTGAATCCCCTTTTTCATATTGCTGATACACATAGAGGTATCTGCAGGCCTTTTTGACATTTTCAACAACATCATTATACCATGGAGCAGAGAAAAAGAAGAAATGAAACACCATGAGTAATGCATCTAAGTTCTGGGCCCATGTGGGGAATTGTGGAGAACCTGTGTTGGTGATTCCAGCTGCAGACATGTCATTTTATTACCCTTTGTGGGTGTGGATGCCTGGGGGAATCTGGGAATCCACAGAAAAGATATATCACAGCTCAAGGGTCTGGGAGGGTCTCTTTTCCCCTCAGAGATGCTGAATAAACTATGGGTTGTACACCCTGCATTTTGACTGAAACTTGTCACATGAGGTCAGAGGTGGAATATTCCACTTGTGGTGTCATGTGGCTGCTCAAAAAGTTTCAGATTTTGGAGCATTTTATATTTTGAATTTTGGGATGAGGGATACTCAACCTGCAGTATGATAACTTTTAAATCTATACATAGTAATTAGATCCACAGAAATAAATGAGACCACCCAAGAAAGAGTGTGTAGAGAAAATGGAGAAGAGAACTAAGAAAGGACTCTAAGGAACAACAATATTTAAGAAATCAGCAGGACACATTGATCATCAACACTTGGAACACACTTGCGGCCCCGGGTTCCTCCCAGGGCTATTAAAAAAATAAAATTTTTTAAAAAAAGAAAGAAAGTAATCACCCTATTAAATTCCTTTTCTTTTTCAATTCCCTTCCTTTGGCATCTCTCAAGACTTTATACTAGGCACATTGTTTTCCTTTCTCTTCATCAATGATTCCCTTATTCATTCAAGATACACTTACGTAGGACCTAAGTATTCAAGGCCTTGTTGCGTGCTCTAGAGTTGTAGTAATGAACCAGGCAGGAAAGTTCCAACTTTCACAGAGCTTACAATCTCAGGGAACTACCAAGCAATTAACCAACCAATAAACAAAATATCAAAATAACCAGCAAAGAAAATATTAGATTATTTATAACTGCTGTGATGACAATAAAAAAAAAAAGGATAATGAAATAGCAGCCAGGTCTCAGACTACTTTAGACTATTAATTCAGGGAAGGCCCCACCTCTCCTTAGAGGGAAATTTAAATGAGATGTAAATGACAAGAGGGCAACAGCACTGAAGAGATCCGAGGGAAGGAAGGACAATGAGTGCACAGGACATAATTGAGGAATGAACTTGGACTGCTGAAGGGTTAGAAAGGCTAGCATGGCTAGAGGTAGAGTGAAAAGGAGACTCAGAAAAGATGAGATCAGAGATCCAGTCAGGAGCCAGATTACATTCTGCCTGGTAGATTAGAGTGTAAATACTATTTTAATGCAATGGAAAAGTCATTGGAAGGTTTTAGTATTTTCATTATTAATATTATTTTTATTGACAAATACTAATTGTATATATTTATGGGGTCCAATGTGATGTTTTGATATATGTGTACAATGTGGAATGATTAACTCAAGCTAATTAACATATCCATCACCTCACTTTCCCATCAATTTTTATGGTGAAACATTTGACATTTACTCTCCTAGTTATTTTGAAAGATACACCACATTATCATTGACTAGAGTCACCCTGCTGTGCAATAGACCTCAAAACCTATTTTTCTTATCTGTCTGAAACTCCATACCCTTTTATCAACAACTCCCCATTCTTTCCTTCCCTTCTGCCCTTCCCTATCCTCTGAATTCAACTTTTTAAGATTCCACATATAAATGAGGATCATGCAGTTATTGTATTTCTGTATCTGGCTTATTTAACTTAGCATATGTCTTCCAGATTCATTCATGTTGTCGCAAATGACAGGATTTCCCCCCTTTTTAAGGCTGTATAGTATTCAATTGTCCATACACACCACATTTTCTTTATTCATTCATTTGTTGGTGAATACTTCAGTTTATTCCATGTCTCGGATATTGTGAATAATACTGTAACGAACATGGGAGTGCAGATATGCATGATTCCATTTATGTGAAATAGGCAAATCTTTAGACAGAAAGTCTCTAATGGTTGTCTAAAGCTGGGGCAGGAATATGGGGAGTAGAAATGGAAAATGACTGCTAATGTGTACAGGATTTCTTCTTGGGGAAGAAATTAGATTGTGGTAATGGTTGCACAATTGTGAGAATACACTCAACTGTATAAATGGGTGAATGTTAAGGTATATAAAATGTATCTCGATAAAGATGTAAAAAAAATAAGCACAAGTGTAAAGAATGTTAATAAAAGAAAAGAGCAGTTAACAAAGAAGCACATAACAAAGGACCCTAATCTAGCCTGGTGGAGGAGCGTTGAGGTGGGGTGGGCTTGTCACAGAAAACAATCCCAAGCACATACTCTGGGAAGAAGACTTGAGGTTAAGAGGCAGTTAGGTATGCAGATGAAAAGTGTAGAGGAGGGTGGGAGCTAAGGATTGTTTCACACTGATAGATGAGTATGTTTGAAGATCCGAGGACAAAACAAAGAATGTGGTACACGCTGCCCAGAGCAGCTAGACTGAAGCGGAGAGTGGTTGAGGAGGAGACAAAAGGTAAGCAGGGTCCAGGACATGCAGAGTCTCATTAGCCATGTTAAAAATATTGATTTTAATCCCAGCAGAAAATGAGAAGTCACTGAAGCATTTTAAGCAGAAAAGTTAGATGATCAAATCGGGGTTTTAGAGAGATTTTGACTCCAACTGGAATACAAATGTAGATGTACATGAATGAACAAAGGGAGATCCCTTGTGAGGCTAACTCAGCAGTCCAGATAGAGAAGAAGGTGATGGAGACAGGTTGGATGGATACAGATGGGTAGATTTCAGAGATTTTTAAAGGTAAGATTTGTCAAAATTTGTTGATGCTTACCAAGATTCTGGCTTGAGTTGTCAGGTACACAGTGGTTTTATTTATTGAGACAGAAAAGACTGAGGAGAAGGAGGATTAAAAGGGTAGATGAAGTGAGAATTTTGTTAGGGACAGGTTGAGCTGGCCTTTCTAGGTCATTTAGTACTAAAGTATGAGAAGAGAGAAGGACCCAGGGAAAACTGCTGGGAAGTGTCTACATGCTTAAGGGATGACCAGAGAAGGTGGAGAGGAAAGGTTGAACTGAGAAAGAATGTTCAGGAAGGAGGGAGGAATGCTAGGGGAGATGGTGTCTTAGAAATCAGAAGGAGAATTTTAAAAAGGAGGAAATGATCAAAAATGTCAAATAAAGTTGAGGTTAAGTGATATGAAAACAAAAAGAGTATTCTTTCAATTAACTCAGGGAGGTTGTTGCAAACTAGGGAGAGAAGTTCCCACGAGGAAGGGGGAAGTAGGTCAAATTGGAGTGGGTTGATTGAGGAGGGAGTGGGCAAGAAAGTGATTGAAACCATGTAGATGAATAATCTTTCCAAGGTTTTAACTACTGGAGGTGAATGGGTGAGTTCAGAGAAGGAATTTCTTTTGTTTTGAAATAAGAGTGACTAATGCATGTTTAAATGTTGATGCAAAAGACCAGTATAGAAAAAGACATTGACAGGGCAGAAAATATAATCAGTAGAGCAGGTTCTTTGAGAGGGCAGGAATACATGTAATTAAAAGGAAAGATAAAGAAATAGGTCTTAGATAAGATAAATTGATATTGCTGCCTTCCTGTTGGAATGGAAGTGAAGAGAGTCTATATGAGGTCTGAATAAACTTGATGCTGTTAAATTGAGGGACTTCCTGAACGAATGTTTCCCTTTTCTCCACAAGGTAGAAGATGCAGTCTTCTCAGAAAATGAGAAATATTGGTGAGGAGTGTTGAAGGTCTGAGGAAAATGAAAAATATTTGAAATAGCAAGTTTGAAAATGAAAGAATTGGGTAACTTGAACACACTCGTTGGCAGCCTGAGGACCTAGACAGAACAGAAGTGCTTGTCTGATGCTGTGACATTGGTCTGCCTGGTGGGGTGATTTTCCCCAGCAATGTCCAGCTGCCCATATGCTCACATGGAGGTGGACAGTGGCTTCATCAGAGGTGGTGATTTTGCCACATGGATATGTTAGAAGAACAACATAGTGAATAAGTGATAATTAATGTGTGGAGGATCTGAATTAGATAGGGAGAAAAGTAGGAACAGGAAGAGACTGATGGATAGTAGAAAATAGAATGATCAAAGACATGTAAGCCTCTTTCAATCCAAAGAGAAGGCATACTGTGAAGAAGTGAGAGTGGAATATTTGAATTAATGATCTCAACTGTAAGGAGGCAGAGTTGATTGTTGACTTGTGTAAAGAGAGAATCAAAGATGTCTCAGTCCATTCAGGATGCTGTAACAGAATACCATAGACTGAGGAGCTTGTAAGCAACAGAAATTTATTTTTCACAATTCTGGAAGCTGGAAGGCCAAGATCAAGATGCCAACAGATTTGGCAAGTGAGGACCTGCTGCATGGTTCATAGTCGACTGTCTTCTTGCTGTGTCCTCACATGGCAGAAAGGGCAAGGGAGCTTTCTGGGATCTCCTTTATAAAGGCACTAATCCCATTCATGAAATTCAACCCTCATGATCTAATCGCTTCCCAAAGGCCACACCTCCTAATACCAGCATATGGAGGATTAGGTTTCAACATACAAACTTTGAGGGGGATATGAACATTCAGTGTATAGCAAAAAGTTGTTGTTTAATTCATGATTTTGACATCAATAAACATAAATTTAAATAAAACCATACTCAGGGTAGGTGTGATGGGTCATGCCTGTAATCTCAACACTTCGGGAGGTTGAGGCAGGAGCATTGCTTGAGGCCGGGAGTTAGAGACCAGCCTGGGCAACCCTATTTCTATATATATATATATATATATATATATAGCCAACTGTGGTGGTACATGCCTGTGCACCAGGAATTCAATTCACCTGAGACCAGGAATTCAAGGTTGCAGCTGCGATCATGCCACCACACTCCAGCCTGGGCAACAGAGCAAGACCCTGTCTCTAAAATAAATAAGTAAATAAATAAATAAAACTATATTCAGATGCCATTTTCACCTCTGGCAGAGATTAAATGTCTGATACTATTATGTTGGA
>CAUYPO010130272.1:0-24892 GCA_963574435.1 Cheirogaleus major
TAAATAAACAAAAAAGGACATATAAACTCTGGGTGAAGAGTTTTTAAATGTCAGTTTAACCAGAATCAAGTTCACATTCAATAATGAAAGGATCTTTAGTTTTTTTAATTTGCTAAAAATAGTTTCAAAATGGCAGAAAAACTATTTTTATATAACTGAATAAGGAGAAGTAGCAAAGCCATACTCTTTGAGAATACATTTTTTTTTTTTAAGAGACAGAGTTTCACTATGTTACCCAGGTTAGCCTCAAACTCAAGCAATCCTCCATCTTGACCTCCCAAAGTGCTGGAATTACAGTTGTAAGCCACCATGCCTGGGCCCTGTCCTTTCTTTTGACACTCTATTCCACTTCTAGATCAACCCAGCTTCCTCCCATAACCCACTTGTCCCCTCCTATACACCTCACACACGTTCCTGTGCCTGCAAAGGCCCCAGATCAG
This sequence comes from Cheirogaleus major, assembly GCA_963574435.1. Classification (NCBI taxonomy): domain Eukaryota; kingdom Metazoa; phylum Chordata; class Mammalia; order Primates; family Cheirogaleidae; genus Cheirogaleus; species Cheirogaleus major. The sequence goes on from CAUYPO010130272.1 coordinate 441, forward strand.
TACCAGTGTAGGAGGCCCAGTGCATGGGCGAGTATCCGCTGTAATCCACTCCGGCATCCAGGGGGTCTGTGGAAAGGGCAGCCTGCAGCAGGGTCCGCAGTACTGCAGTGTGGCCACAGGCTGAGGCTAGGTGAATGGGTGTGCGGCCCTTAAAGTCTCGGCACAGCACAAATGCATCATGGTCCAGCAGGGCAGCCAGGCAGTCCTCACAGCCAGTCACTGCCTGTGGGTGACATGGGAGTGTGAGTGGGATGAGAAGTCACTCCCTTTCCACTGGCCAGTTGCTGGGGGCTGGCCCAGGGGCAAGAAATACTTCCAGGGCTCCAATCCTTGTCTTTATAACAATGATTCTCAGTGTTAGGGATCAGCACCTCCTTCCTTAACTCTATGCTAATCAGGGTGGTGAGAGTTAACACTAGAGTTCTGGAGTAAAAGATGAAATGGAGAGTACAAAAGAGACTAGGGGATAGGATCAAAATTTCCTGCAGGAAGAGGAAGAGGCTTTAGGACAGGTGATTGAGGAGAAGGATCTGAGTGGCAGCATCATTATCCTATGGGACAGGGTCAACAGGGTATCTTGGGCAGAGTCTGGGTGAGAAGCATGTAGTTGTATGTGATTACAAAGCAGGGTCATCTGGGAAATCAGCCTAGGATGTCAGGGACACATCCTGGGGCAAGCCCAGTAAGGTCCAATAAGACCCTGGGCACAAAATCCTGGCCCGTCTCCTAGACGCTCTGATGCCCTACTGCTAGGACCCTGTGCTCCCACACCAAGGCCTGTCTGTGAGCAATCCCACCTATAAGCTCACTCACCCCACGGTGGAGGGCAGTGCGGCCCCGGAGGTCAGCAGCATCAGCTGTGGATCCTTTCTCTAGCAGCAGATGTACACAGTCCACGTGGCCATTCATGATAGCCAGCATCAGTGGGGTTCTACAGAGGGGGCAGGAGAAGGGGTGAGGATCCAGCAAGGATTGGAAAACCTATACCCCACCCCTGGCCCACACTCACTGTCCATAGGCATCCATGACATCTGTGATGTCAGCTCGTTCTCCACTGTCAATCAGCAAGTGCAGAGAATCAGTGTGGCCAGAGGCAGCTAGAGAAAAAGAGAGACTGTGTCAGGGCAGGGTCAGGAAGGCAGGCCAAGCCTAAGGGACTCAGGGGCCGAGATTATGGGAAGACCTGGGCCAGGGTGAAATCTAGGAGGATAGGAAGCTACGAATCAGGGCTTGAAGTTTCCATTCTTCTCACCCTACCCTACTTCCACCCCCAACCCCTCCAGGAGGGATTTAGTACGGCAAGGGTAGGACAGCAAGCCTGTAGGGACTACTAACCAGCAGCGTGCAAGGGCGTCCACTTGCGCTTGCGCTCTTTGATGAGGGCAGAGGCGCCATGGGCCGTAAGCACCTCCACACACTCAGTAGAGCCTCGCTCAGTGGCCAGGAAGAGCGCGGTCCGGCCCTTGTGGTCCCTTACATCCAGGTTCACCAGCGTCTCAGCCAGTGTCTTCAGGGCTTCACAGTGACCGTTGTAGGCCTGGTGGGGGCAGGCAAGCAACAGACACAGTTTGGGACATTCCCCTGTCCCTAACCCATCCCAACTCTGCTCTTGGGGTTTATGGGGAGGCTCCAGGCATTAGTCCTCTACAAGCCCTTCGGCCCCACAAAGACTCTTACCCTGCACTGTGCTCATACCCTGTCCAGACAACTCCCTGCTTGCCACATTCCCACAAGAAGGCAGAAACAAGGATACATTCACAAGTGCCAGCCTCTTTGTGTGGGCCTCGGGGCAAGTCAGGACAAGGAAGGCAAGAGGAAAAGACTTGAGACTCACAGCTAAGTGCAAAGGGCTGACTGGAATGGTGCTCTCCACATCCTCCAGGCAGTTAAAGGACATTTCTAAGAGCTGCAATGGACAGGGAAAGTAGGTGATGAGACTTTGGAACTCTCACGTTATTATCTCAGTCCCCCACTCAAAGTAATCCCCTAAGCCCCTGGATCTAAAGCCCACATTTGATTCAACCACCCCTTGGTTTCAGAACCCACAAACCCAAAGGTAGGCTCTGTGCCCTGCCCCTGCCTCCCCTCCCCCAGGCCGGTCGTGACACATACCAGTTCGAGGTTCTGTCTGTTGCCATAGGCGGCTGCATAGTGCACAGCTGTGTAGCCCTGCCTGTCCCGCAGGGAGGGGTCTGCACCGTTATCCAGTAAGAACTCCAGACAGCTAGGGAGCGGGGGGTACACTGTGAGGCCCAGCCCAGGAAGGCACAGATCTGGGAGGGCCAGAGAGGGGCAAGGGAGCCCCTCCAGGCCTACCTGGCCACCACCCATCCTCTGGTCTAGGTAGGCTCTCCTGCCCATTCTTCAGCCCCAGCTTCAGTCCTACTACCTTCTCAAGGTCTGCCCTACTACGAGGTATAAGAAGGCTGCCAAGAAGTTCAGAGGAGGCAGCATCTTCCCCTGGGAAGACTGGAGAAGGGCTCACAGAGGAGAGGAGCTGGGGCTGAGTGTGAGATGAGTAGGACTTCTTGGGATGGGCTAAGAGAAGGCAGGGTTAGCATGGCTTCAGTGCCCTCCTCTGCTCTTTGAATGCTCTCCTAGAGAACCTAGAGCACAATACTCAGTTATCAGCCTCCTGCTGATCCCCATATGCTTTCCCCCACCTCCAGGCATGCTAACTCCTGCCTAGGATGCATTCTCCTCCTACCCCATCCCAAGAAGTCCTACTCATCTCACACTCAGCCCCTCTCCAGTCTTCCCAGGGGAAGGTGCTGCCTCCTCTGAACTTCCCTGGAAGCCTTCGTATACCTTCATAGTAGTAATAATAAAGTATCTAGCACTATGTGTTAAGCAGTTCTAAGTACTTCATGTGTATTAAATAATTTAATCCTCCTAATGATCCTATGAGGTAGATACTATTTTTATCCTTACTATGGTTAAGGAAATTGAGGCACTGAGGTTAAGTAACTTGTCAAGGGTCACACAGCTGAGCCTCTTAGATTTTTAGTATCCTTTATAAAAAATAAACTTTTTTTTTTTTTTTTTTGAGACAGGGTCTCACTCTGTTGTCCAGGTTAGAGGGCAGTTGTGTCATCGTAGCTTACTGCAATCCCAAACTCCTAGGCTCAAGCAATCCTCCTGCCTCAGCCTCCTGAGTGGATAGGACTATAGGCACGTGCCACCATGCCTGGCTAATCTTTTTATTTTTGTAGAAATGGGGTCTATTGGCTCAGGATGGTCTCAGATCCTCTTGTCTCTGCCTCCCAAATTGCTATCATAACAGGCATGAGCTACTGCACCCACCAAAAAATAAATCTTTAAAAAAAACTTTTTGGCCGGGCGCAGTGGCTCACGCCTATAATCCTAGCACTCTGGGAGGCCAAGGCGGGTGGATCCTTTGCGCTCAGGAGTTTGAGACCAGCCTGAGCAAGAGCGAGACCCCATCTCTACTAAAAATAGAAACAAAATACTTGGACAACTAAAAATATATAGAAAATAATTAGCCAGGCATGATGGTGCATGCCTGTAGTCCCAGCTACTGGGGAGGCTGAGGCAGAAGGATTGCTTGAGACCAGGAGTTTGAGGTTGCTGTGAGCTAAGCTGATGCCACGGCACTCGAGACCGGGCAACAAAGTGAAATTCTGTCTCAAAAAAAAAAAAGCTTTTTGGCCAGGCACTGTGGTTCATGCCTGTAATCCTAGCACTCTAGGAGGCTGAGGCGGGCGGATCAGTCAAGGTCAGGAGTTTGAAACCAGCCTGAGCAAGAGCAAGACCCGGTCTCTACTAAAAATAGAAAGAAATTAATTGGCCAACTAAAAATATATGGAAAAAATTAGCTGGGCACAGTGGTGCGTGCCTGTAGTCACAGCTAATCGGGAGGCTGGGGCAGGAGGATTGCTTGAGCCCAGGAGTTTGAGGTTCCTGTGAGCTAGGCTGATGCCACGGCACTCTAGCTAGGGCAACAGAGTGAGACTCTGTCTCAAAAAAAAGCTTTTTTTAATTTTAGAGATGAGGGTCTCACTGTGTTGCCCAGTGCAATAACTGTTCACAGGTGCGATCATCATGCATTAGGGCCTTAAACTCCTGAGCTCAAATGATCCTTTGACCTCATCCTTCTGAGTAGCTGGGACTAAGGCACATGCCACTGTGTGCCTGGCAAAAAATGAACTTTTTATTTGACAACAGTCGTATAGAAAAATTATGAAGATAGTATAGAGAGTTCCCAAATACGCCACACCTAGTTTCCCCTATTATTAATATCTTACATTATAAGTGTTCTTTTATTTATCTTCCCCAACAGATTATTAGTTTTCAAAATGCAGAAATTTGGGATAATTCATCTTTTATCCTTAGTACCTAGCACAATACTTGGAACACAGTAAGTAAATATTTAATTAATTCTTGTGAAATAAATAAATGATTGTGTATTTTGTGTATTTAGCTTTTCTGATCTTCTCAAGAAAATCATCCATCCCTTTGGAGAAGGAACTATGTCTCACATTTTTGTCTTTGCCCACTCTGGGTCAAACCCAGAGTGCTCAAAACACACTGCTAGGAGCTGGGTGCAGTGGCTTATGCCTGTAATCCGAGCAACCTGGGAGGTTAAGATGGGAGGAATGCTAAGAAAAAAATCAAACCAAACACTGCTGACTGACCAACATGACAGCAGCAGAAATGTGGTGGTGGAGATTCAGAGGTGCTGGGAGAATGACAGGACCAGAGTTAGCACTTTGGGAAAGCACGTCCTGGGGGTCTTCTGTTACTCACAAGAAAGCCTCCTTCCTGCGGGACTCCTTCAGTGGCTCATCCTCTTCGGCGTCGTGGCTAGAAGGTGTGTGGGGTTCCGCTCTAGAGAAGAGAGAGAAAAGGTCAGGGGGAGGTTCAGGGAGGTGAATGGGGTTCAGAAGGGCCAAAGTGGGAGTCTCACCTCCTGTAAGTGTCAGAGGCGGCAGCATAATGGAGGGGAGAGCAACCTTTACAGTCAGCCTCGTTGACACCTGCCCCAGCAGTCACCAGTGTTACTGCACACTGGTAGCTACCATTGGCAGCTGCATAGTGCAGTGGGGTCCTGAGGAAGGAGTGAAGGAGGGTGGGTAAGAGAATCAGGGACAGATCCAAATGCAACCAGATGAGCACCCAAATGCTTTGTAACTAACATTCTCTTCACTTACTCTCCAACTCTCCATCCCTTCTTTCCTTTACCATTTTCTCTCTAATCAGACATTCCCTACGTATACCCCTGCATATTAACATACCTTCCAAATTTGTCTCTCCTCCTCAAGTCAGCTCCACTGCTCAACAGCAAATTAAGACATTCAACATTCCTAAAAGGAAGATGACAGTTAAGGGAGTTAGAGCCTCAGGGAGAAGCCATAGGCTCAGGGAGGGGCTGAGAAAGGATGGAACTAAACAGTCCTTTCTGCTGGGACTGCTCTCATTGTGAGAGGGGGAACAGATCTGGGCAGGTAAGAATGAGGGGCTCAGACCCCTGCCCATTCTCTTACTCAAGGCCTGGGAGAGAGGAAAGAGAACTCACCCTCCAGAAGCAGCAGCATGAAGACAGGTGCGGCCAAGGTTGTCAGGTGTATTGATGTCAAACCCAGCTGAAAGCACATGCTCATTGCTGAGTGAAGATACAATGCTGTACAGCTGACCTGGAGGGGCGGAACAGCCACAGATCACATCTGAGAACATTAAGCAGAGAGGAAAAAACCTCTACTCTCTTATACACCTGCCTGAGCCCCAGCCAGTTGGCACATACCTGAGGAAAGCAGCTTACGACAACAGTCAGAGAATCCAAAGAGGACAGCTAAGTGCAGGGGGAACATGTCATGGATGCCACGCCTGGGGAGAAGTTGACGGACTCAGTCCTTGGGTCAAGGAGGGACCAGTTATAGACCTCTTTTTTGTGGCCCACCACCATCCTAGGGTTCAGGGTAGGAGGTTCTCCAAGGATCCCTTTAGCAAGCTTCCTTGTGCCTCCATGTTTGATGTGAGCAGTCTGTATAGACCTGAGCAGCCCAGAAGTGGGGTCAGGGGCCCCAACTTACCTGGCAGTATCCGCGCCATTGGTCATGAGGGTACTGATGAGCAGCTCGTGTCCATAGCGAGCAGCCACATGGAGTGGCGTGTTCCCAAATTTGTCAGCACAATCAATCTCGCTGCCTGAGGGGGAGGCACACACAAACTCAGGCAGACCTCAGGCTTAAGACCACTCTCACTGGAGGGTGGGGAGGGCAATATACATAATCTTAAAATTTGTACCCCCATAATATGCTAAAAAAAAAAAAAAAAAAAGACCACTCTCACTCATTAGCTACCATTTGAATGCTTATTAAGTGCCAGGCCCATCATTCTACATGTATTATCTTGTTTGTAAGCCTTACGAGACTGGCAGGGCAGAGAGGGCCATTACCACAGAGTTTTAAGTGCCTATCCTGACTAGAAGAGGGCAGAAGAATGAAGAGAGGGAGTTTCTAGGGATGAGTTCCTTGGGGGAGGAGATGAGAACACAAAGTCTCCCCAGTCCATACCATTCTGGATGAGGATCTGGGAGCGCGTGAAACGGCCATGGATCGCAGCCATATGCAGAGGACTTTTCCCTTCTTTGCTCTGTGGAAACATGATGGGTTTTATTCAATGCAAAGCAGAAAACGCCCTGTTCCCCCTTCCAAGGACACATCTCTAAGGACAGAAAGGTCATATGGGCATCTTCTCAGCCCGCACTGTCCTGAGTCCCTGGAAAGGTCTAATCACCCCAGGAGGCAAGGAGACAATTCCCCAGGAGAGCTATCCAGACATGGTCAGGACCCCCAGAGCCAGGTTCCTCTCCCCACTGGTCTAAGCCTCATCCCTTCAGGCACCTGGTAGTTGACATCAGCCCCGTTATTGACCAACAGCTCCAAGCAGAGCGCGCCATTGGTGGAAACTGCAGCCACATGCAGTGGAGTGAAGCCCTTGTCATTTGGCTGGTTGACATTGGCTCCTGCATTCACCAGCTCAATAGCCACAGCATCCTGGCCCAGGTAACAGGCGATGTGCAAAGCTGTGTTTCCAAAAGCGTTGGGCTCATCAATCTGGATTTCCAGGGGTGAGGGTAAGGGAGGTATCAGTTTAAACAAAGTGGAAGCTGGCACACATAGCCTAGAGAGTCTGAGAAATCCAATGACTGCCTCAGTCCCCTCAGGTTCCTGACCCAAAAGACTGAGGGCACTATTACTTAAGGTAAGCGTTATTCAGACACTCTTTACCACATCTTCCCAACCTCCCAAAACCACACCAACACTCCCAGCATCTTCATACTTCTATAACTGAGTCTGACCTCCCACTCCCTCCCCTTAGTGCCCAGGCCCCATGCTCAGCACCCTGACCTCAGCCCCCATCCGAAGCAGGTACTTCACCACTTCAATCTGGCCACTGGCAGCGGCTGTATGGAGCAGTCCATAGCCCTTCCGGTCCTTACAGCCAAGGTCTGCTCCCCGTGCCACCAGCAGTTTCAGGACCTCCAAATGCCCTAAAAAAAGAAAGGATACTCTCAAGGAGGTAGAAGATGAACTCTATGACACTGAGCTCATCTCTCCAAAGGCTGCAACCCATATCCCTTCCCTATGAATCCTAAATGTCAACTTCTGATTTTCCTGTGTATTCCCTCTCACCTAGAAAAGCTGCCCAGTGCAGAGGCTGCCGCTCCTTTTTGTCACAAACATTCAGGCTGGCTCCTTTGTTGAGGAGCAGGTTCACCGTCTATATCAGGATATGAAAGACATCTGTTCAGCACCAGGTTCATGCTGACAGCCTACCTAAGAGCAGAGGCCTCATCTCCTGATAAGGCTGAGCCAGCCTAATTAATGCCTGTGTTCTTGAGCAGAACAATCTGGAGGACTAAAGGGAATAGCAGAAGCAGGCACTAAGGAGATACCAGATAGACCTGGAACTTTAAGGGAAACTCAAGGGAGTCTCTTCAGGTGATCTGGTGGTTCTTAAACTCTTATGAGGCTTTGAAAATGTGTTGAAAGACATGGACTCTCTCTTCAGAAAAAGGCATGTATGCAAAAATTATCCATGTAATAGCAGAGGGTGTGTCAACCTCCTGAAGTCCAAGTCAAAACTTTCAATCTAGTCCAATCATTCATTTGGTGCTTGAGCTAGAGTGTTTATATAACCATCTGGGCTGCTTCTCCCCTAGGCCTGATGGCCCAGAAGCAGGGAAAGGTAAGTAGGAAAGTAAGGAAAGGGAAAGCACTAGGCTGGGCCTGGATTGGAGCAGTCCTCACCTCAAGATGCCCACTATGCACTGCATGGTGCAGAGCACTGCGCCCGCTCCTGTCAGCCACGTTGAGGCTGCTCAACAGGGGTGCCAGAGCCTCAGCACACTTGGTGGCCCGGTTGGCGGCAGCCACATGCAGTGGTGTCTGCCACAGCTTGTCCCGGGCATTCACATCTGCTGAATGTGCCAGCAGCAGCCCCAGCACCTTCTGTTGAGGGGCAGGGGGCAAAAGATAGAGGGGGATCAGAGGGTAAAACAACAGGAAATGGAGGAGGGATAGGTCAGCATGGCACATATGGCACCATCCCCCTCAACACAGAGTCTCTTCTCACTTTTCCAACATACATAGCCTTTCCATACCTACTTCCCATTTTCTGGATCTTTTTAGAGCTTAAAAATCTTCCTTACCTTGCTGAGGGAAACAGGGACCCCTTCCTCAAGTCACCTGGTATCACTCCACCCCAAACCCTGAAAATCTTAACCCACAAACATCCATTTCCAAGCAAATCCACACATGTAGATCCATACATCCCAACCCCCCACTACTTCCAGGAAAACTAATTCCCCTTGCTACATCAATACCCTGAACATGTTCCTTAGACCTTTCATAGGCACCAAAATCATTTCCATTACCTCAGTAAGCAAACAGATACTGGTTCCTCTCCAAAATCTAGCTTAAAATGCCCCTCCTAACCACCACCCACCTCATTCCCACTGGCCTCAGACCCTCTCCTTGGTGGCTGGAGCCAGTGATGGCTGAATTGGGGCTGGGGGCTTTCCTTTTCCCTCTCTTCAGGGTTATAGGGAACAGGGTAGAGGACCCAACTAATAAAATATGTTTGTCCCCTGTGCTGTCAACTTTCATGCTGCTTGAGAGACAGAGATGCAAGATATCACTATGCCCATCCCCCATCACAAGGAAAGAAATCTCAGTGCCCAGAGGGGGATCAGACTCAAGGTGGCCCCCCAGGGAGGGATGAGTCACTCAGGCCTGGCAGCAGGGCCCCCGCAGTCTGCCAGCCCAGTGTTAAGCTCTCCCTGACGTCACATCAGCTGGCAGCACTCAGCCCCCTTACCAGCTTGTTTTAGGGGTAGAAGAGAGGGGCCATGATCTGGTCTCCTCCCTACCTGGGGTAGAACAGCTTGTAGGGCAGAGGATTGAGACTCTCCAACCTTTAACCCCCACCTTTAATCAACTCATCCTTTTTGGAAGGGTGACAGAAGGTGGGAGGCCCATACCTCGTTTCGGGAGGCAGCAGCACGATGAAGAGGGGTCAGCCACAGTGTGTCCTTAGCGTTGACATTAGCACCTGTAGGGATATAATTTCCTATTTTGATGGAAGGTGGGGAGGAGGTGAGAAAGAAGCCAGTAACCAGACCAGGGAATCTGGATGGAGCTGGCACCTCCCTGGGACCAAGCACCAGAGATCAACCCTTGGATATCAAAAAAGAGACTCCTCCCCTCCCTCCTTCCCTCTCTCCCTAGATGCCACACCTTCCAGCTCCCCACTTTCACCTGACATCAGTAGCAACTGGAGGATGGGGACATCGCCTACGTAGGCAGCAGCATGCAATGGGGTTCGCCTCTCTTGGTCCTGGGAAGGCAGAAAAGAGGAGCGGCTGTGGTGGTGGTAGGAAACTATCAAAGACCCTAGCCCAAGTATTAGACCTCCAGGCCTTTCCCCACAATCTCTTCCCATGGCAGCATCCTGAGAGTCAAAGATAAGCACCTAGGGAGGGTGGAGTCAGGGCCACAGGGGCAAGAAGCCATCTCCTTTTTCCAGGAGGTGTGGAGGCGCTGCAGACCTCAATGGTTCAGAAAAAGAACACCGTTTCTGGACATCCCCAGAACCACTAGCCTGTGGTCCAAGCCTGACTGACGTACTGTTCTCCATCCCAAAATGCACAGCTGGCTCCCACCCCAGGGCGGAAAGAGGTGCGGCCTCATCTAAGCAGAAGAGACCCGGAACCGCCCCACTGCGAGCGGTCCAGAACACCCAATTCAGAGCTCGCCATCCTCCTTGCTCCCAACTCACCAGCACATTGATGTTCTCCTTCTGTGAGAGGAGGGAACGCACTTCCTCCACATCTCGGCTAAAGATGGCCTGGACCAGGGGCGGCTGCAAGCAGAACCCGCATTCAGGGAGCGGGCCGGAGCGGAACCGCGGTGGGGGTGGGGGAGCACCCAGCTTTGAGGGGGGGCGTCGCTGGAGGGGCTCCGGTGTGGGGGGTCCTGGCTGCAGTGGGCTCCTGCGGTGCCTCCGCCGGTTGCCAGGTCCCCAAGGACACCGGCTCGGTTGAGGGGAGCGCGGCGTGGGGCGGGGCGGGAGCTGCGGTAGCCCCGGGCTCCGGCCCAGCCTAGGCCGCACATCCCCCGGCTCGCGTGGCGGCGGCACCGAGCCCTGGAAGGAGGAAGCAGGGAAGGGCAGGAGGGCTGACCTGGTCCGTGATGCTGAGGATCCCCATGGCCCGGCCCGGGCTCCGTCCGCATCGAGCTCCCGGCGGCGGCAGCAGCAGCTCCACCGGGGACACGGGGCGGCCCAGGCGGCGGCTGCGGCGGCGGCGGCTGCGGGGAGAGCGCGGCCCCGCCTACCGGGGGGCGGGCGAGCGGGAGGCCGCAGCGCTCCCTGGCGGCGGTCCTGGGCCCGGCCGCAGGGCTCTCGCCGCGCAGGCTGTCCCAGGCCGCAGCGCCCTCCGCCCCACCCCGGCTGCCAGGGCTGCCCGGCACCCCAGACTTCGGACGCTGGCACCCGGTTCCCCCAGCCGGCCGCGCTGTGTTCTCCGCTCCAGTCTGACGGTCCGCGAGGTCCCCCACAAGACCCTAGCGGAAACCCAGGCCTTGGTCCCACCGTTCCTCTCAACCTGGGGACCAAACGGCTGGCCAGATCTCACCCAGCCCACAGTGCCCCCGCCCGAGCTAACTCCTCCCGTCAGCTATTCCACACGCCAAATTCCCCACAGACTAGGGGAAACTGGGGGGTGGAGATCTAGGAATTATATGTCAATAGCCCCATGGGGAGCGAAGGCGCGTATCTCCATTGGCGGACACGTGAACTCCGTAGAAAGGAACTAGCTAAAGTGCTCAAACTGCAGAGAAACCCCAAGAAGGATTCTCCTGCTGCAGAAAACCCCCACAAAGAGGCTAGGATAACTGGCAGCTGGAGAAGGCCTCCAAGGCCAACAGAAGGGCACTTTTCAACTCCCTAACTACTCCATTGCCAGGTTAAAGTGGTAGGGTGACTACACTTCAAAAGACACAAAGGTTTCTCCCCAGAAAAGGGTGGGGGTGTTGCCCCACCCTTGAGCCGTCAATTAGGGAAGAACTGAATGAATGGAGATCATTCCAGCCCAGATAGGGAAAAGGGGGGAAAAAGAAAAGTGGAGACTGAAAAATTGGTACAGTAAAGGTAATTCAGAGTCCTGTTCCGAGCTTAGCAACTCTACACGTTGAAGGAAACATTTTATGGAAGAAATGTAGCATGTGGGTCCCCTGTCAAAGCCTTATATATAAAAGCTTTCCCTTGCCTTCACTATCTTGCTTCCCGCTGGAAAGATACTCAAAATACTGGCAACAGTGCTTTTCCCAGGAGAGAAAAAACTGGGGAACAGGAAATGAGGAATGAGAGGGATTCACCTATCACTATATACCTTTTAGAATGTTTTGAATTTTTACCATATTGAAAATAAAATTTAAAATATTGCTTAAACCCCACTACTAAATTTGGCTTCAAAACCAAACCAAACCAAAAACAATTACCTGTTAACCAGGAAGTCTCCCCTGATTAACAGGCTCTTTTCCTATTGTTAGTTCTTAACATATATTTAGTTTGCCCTGCCACAGTCTGGTTTAAATTGTACACCTTTGTTTCTAATTTCACCTTATATTTTTATGACACACAGGTGTCAGACATTTCAGAACGGATTTTAAACTCCTTATTAGCCAGAGTCAGCGTCTTCCCTAACACAGAACTGTACATTGTTTTTATTATTTTTTTAATGGAAAAAGAATTTTGAGCTTTCTGAAGGCAAAGGTATACATTAAAAGTATACATTAAACTATTTTTTTTAGCTCCAGCAGATCAGCACATGGAAACAGGCATTTAATATTTTGATGATAATGATGATGATGTGGCAGAAGAAGTAGAAACCAAAGGTAACTAGGGATCAGATGGCTATGGGTGTTAGGACTTGGCTATCTTATATGATGGGCCTTCCAAGAAGGGCTAAGCTAGGATATGGCCCAGAGAATGGCGAGGAGGTCAATACATGGTATCCATTGCCCGAAATAGCTCTTGGTAACCTGAGGAATTGGAGTCAGGGGTTGAGCTGGGGTCACGTGCCTGCTCTGGCTTGGGGATGGAAGTGAAAAAGAGAGGTTGCCAGCCTGGTTATCTGGGCAGCTGGAAGAGGGAGGAAGGGCTAGAAGAGTTATTTTTAATATTATTCAAAGCACAGAAAGAGGATTTCCCAGTAGGGAAAAAAGGGATATGATGTAGGTAATACTTATACTTTCAGGGCTCAGGGAGACATACAAGGTAGAGGAGGAGGAAGCCCGCAGTGGTGACAGAACTCTCTTATGTGGTCAGCCCTTCTGTATTCAACTACTGAATTCATATTTGGTTAACTGTAGGCAGATGCCGCCTATCTTTAAGCCTTAGTTTTCCTTCTTCTAACAAATGTAAGGACTCATGATATAGACAGCACTAACTTGTTGGGAGGTAGAAACTTACAAGTAATGGTGTCTCATCCCTTCTCAATCTTTTGGCTAAGATCAAGTGTAGAAGTAATTGTATCTCTTCTTGAGGAAGCTTATAACTTAGAGAAGAACACACATATACACATAGAACAACTAGAGAATATAGGATACTTGCTAGTTTATGTGGCATTATATGTTCAGAGTAATCTCGAGGGATGGGTTCAGTCAAGAGGGTCTACCTGGAGGAGGTGTATTTTGAATCAGTGCTTGAAGGAAGTTATTGATGTAGAATGGCAGGGACATGGCAGGAAATCAAATATAGGGAATAAACTAGGAAAAGTTTAAATGGCAGTAATTAGCTAATCTAATTAGTAGGGGGACAGCAAGCAAATTGGCTTGGCAGGCCTATTGGACCTTGGGGATTCTGTAGTAGTTAACTCAGTTAAGACAGAGTGTTAATGAGGTCACAGCTCAGTCATGTATCCCAGTTAATTTCTTCTACCCAACCAGATCCTTTATTGAAAGCAGCTGTCTCACATGTGTAAGCCCTTAGTCAGAGGAGGTGGGGCTGGACAAGAGAGTGAAGTTGGAAAGAGTAAATCTGTCCTTCAAGGTCATATGCCCATTTGAAGGTGGCTCCAGATTATCCTCTTTGAACTGAAGGAGGTACTGCACCATGGTAGTGGGGAGGAGGATTTGGAGTGTGGACATAACAGGTCCTCTCTGAAGTGTTGAGGGAAAAAAAAAGATGTTAGGAGAGAAAAAAAAGTGAGATCATTCTCCAACTTGGGGTGTCATATGCTTTCCTAATAGGTGGAAGAAAGGATAAAAGGAAAGATGACAAAACATTCATTTGGTCACAATTATTTATTGAACTAGTAGTACTAAGTGCTATGGAAGAAGAGCAGTTTTTCATTTTTTTAGAGATGGAGGCTTGCTTTGTTGCCCAGGCTGGAGTGTAGTGGTACGATCAGCTCACTGCAACCTGGAATGTATGGACTACAGGCGTGTGCCACTATGCCAGTGTAATTTTAAAATATTTTGTGTGTGGGGGGGATCACATTATGTTGTCAGGCTGATCTCGAACTCCTAGGCTCAAAAGCAATCCTCCCGCCTCCCAAAGTGCTGAGATTACAGGGGTAAGCCACTACAGCTGACCTACCGTGAAGAATTTCAGTTGCTCTTGCACCCATCTAAATCCAGTCTCTTTCTAATAATTGCTTTATTTCATTCTCTTTTTTCATTCCTTTCTTCTACTTTTATCAAGAGCATTATTTTTTCTCCTTGAATTCTAAAAGGTAGTACAGTGATATTTAAATGTCTGGGTTTCTGTCCATGAGGTCTCACTCTTCATCAAGTGCACACTTTTCCAAAGATGATCTCTCCCCTAAAAGTCTGGTTCTTCCCATACCGACTTCTTTCTGTAAATATTAAAAGAGAAAACTATGCAAAGTCTTAGCTCAGCGCTTGGAACATTAATTTCTTTTCCCAAAGATGTAAAGCACAACATTAGGCACTGCAGAGGCTACGAAAATGAATAGATCTTCTAACCATAAACAAGGCAGACTATGATAAAGGCTCTAAGAGAGGCGTTCAGAGGATCCACAGATATGTATTGACACGCCCACGAAATTGCCTCTGTGCCTACGTATCAGGTCCTGTGACCACAGACTTGTCAAGTAGTTTCTGCCAGAGGACCTCGCTCCCCTGAGCCAGCTCTGCAGCTTCTCACACACACACCCCAGCACCCTTACTCGCCAGGGGTGTGAAACTACATCTCCCAACAGGCACCGTTGTCCCCTTCCTTCCTCCCTCGCCCAGTCCCGAGCCATGGCAACGGCGTGACGTGGGGGACACTAAGAGCTGCGGAACAGCGGTACTGGCTTCAGTTCTAGCCTACCCGGCCGCCTGGACGGGAGCAGGGCGGGGAGCCGCAGCCTCGCGCCGCCCCTGGGATCGGGGGGCCGCCCGGGACCCGCTCGGCTGCCGCTTCCTGCCGCTCCTCCTCTGGAGTGAATAGGGAGCAGCCAGTGTCGGAGCCGAGAGGGCCCGGAGGGTCGCGTGCATGGCCTCGGCGGGCGCACGGCGACTCCCCGCTGGGACCGGCGCGGCTGCCCAGCGCTGCGGCGTCCTGTCGCTCCGCCCGGGCGCACGCCCGGCCCCGCCCCCAGGCCCTCCGCTACAGCCGCGACCAATGAGGTGAGAGGGAGGCGCGGGCGACCGCACAGGAGAGCAAGGGGTCGCTGAAGACCCCGAGGTTCTGCCGAGTAAAGTTGCAACCCGGGATCCAGGCGCGGCGGAAGCCGGCATTGGTCGTGCCCTGGGAGCTAATGTAGAGCTTTGGAGAATGCTTTTGCAAGTTCTACGACAGGGGAAGTCCTCGGGGTGGGTGTCCAACCACTTCTTGGCCCTCGTGGGCGCCCTAGCACTAATAGGCCTGACGGGGCCCTGGGGCAGTGATGCTTGCTGAGAGTCTTAACTTTCAGCAGTAGCGTAGCCCCAAAGGCAAATGGAGCTTTGCATGTACCCTGCTTTTTCCCATCCCCATCCCCAGCCCTGTCCTCAGCTGCCCTCGACCTTTTGCACTCGTGATTGCCTGGCCAGAGAGCGAGCCAGCCTGGGCGGCTGCAGCAGGTGCTAAAGGGAAAAGTTGTCTGGACGACCTTCCTCTGGGGTGCGCCTTTCTTCCCTTTCACCTGGAAGTAATAGAAGAATATAAAGAATCTTGTTTCTTCTCCTTTCCTCTTGGCCTTAGGTTTCTGATTTCCTGCAGCCTCTTCTTGCCTAGGGCTACCCAAGTCTTGGCGGCAGAAGCTGGCTTACCTCCCAGCCGTTCTTTCATGGGCTTTGCTGCCCCCTTCACCAACAAGCGAAAGGCTTACTCAGAGCGTAGGATCATGGGGTGAGCATCCTCCTCTACAATGCATCCCTCTATCTCCCCTTTCCCTCCAAATAACCATGTCCAGGCTAGAATATAAGAGTACCATTAGTGGGAAAGATTCATACCTGGCCAACCCCTGCTCCAGATCTATTACTGATCCTTTATCCTTCCTTGCCAGCTCCTAACTTTTTTTGTTTTTTTTGAGACAAAGTCTCACTCTCTTGCCCTGGGCTAGAGTGGCGTGGCATCAGCCTAGCTCACAGCAACCTCAAACTCCTGGGCTCAAGCGATCCTCCTGCCTCAGCCTCCCGAGTAGCTGGGACTACAGGCATGTGTCACCATGCCCCGCTAATTTTTCTATATATTTTTAGTTGTCCAAGTAATTTCTTTCTATTTTTAGTAGAGACGGGTCTCGCTCTTGCTCAGGCTGGTCTCGAACTCCTGAGCTCAAATGATCTGCCCGTCTTGGCCTCCCAGAGTGCTAGGATTACAGGTGTGAGCCACCACACACGGCCCAGCTAACCTTAATTTCTCCTTTTCTTGGTTGCTGTGCATGTGAGAGTGAAATGAGACTAGGGTTGGACTATACCATAAGACTAGTATTTCTCTGGTGACCTGACTTTTTATGTGTTTTGAACACAATGTAATAGCTATCTTATTGAGTACTTGCTACATGCTAGCGGTTAGGCTGCTTAGGTGTTTTACATAGATTTTTTCATTTAATCTTTACAACAAACCTATAAATCAGGTGCTATTATTGTCTCTGGTTTATAGATGAGAAAATGAAGGCACAGATGATTTACCTAGGGCCACGACATTGTTAGAAAATTGTAGAGCTGAGATCTGATCCTTGTGTGATCACTAGTAAAATTGACAGCCTGTCTGTTTGCCCTAGATGATCTTAGGATCAAATTAATAATGAATGCAAAAGCATTCTGTAAATTGCAAAATGTAAGGTAACATTAACATCATGGGGATTTGCATGTTTGCTTTTGGGAAGTCATTTATCCAGGCTTATTTGGGATCTCTAGTTCCAAGGTACATGATTACTGGGTAAAGGTATGAGTTGGGGACTTATGGCAAGAAGTAACCTGACCCAGCTTGGCAGTTCCTTGGCCTCTGATTCCTCTTCCCCTAGGTACTCAATGCAGGAGATGTATGAGGTGGTGTCCAACGTCCAGGAGTATCGTGAGTTTGTGCCCTGGTGTAAGAAGTCTCTGGTGATATCCAGCCGTAAGGGTCACCTGAAGGCCCAGCTAGAGGTTGGCTTTCCACCTATCATGGAACGTTATACCTCTGCGGTTTCCATGGTCAAACCTCACATGGTCAAGGTGAGGCCTGATTGGGAGGGGTTGCCCAGGAAGTTTTTTCTGCGTTCCTTAGCACTTTCACATTAAAGGGCTATTTTGCCCTTCCTTGTAATGACTTTATCTCTGTGTGCCAAATATTTTCCTAATAAAATATTAGAAGATGGCTTTCAAGTCCTTCATATTGCCTTCTATACTTAATAATGTTATTTAACTATTGATTGTCCTATCCTAGGCTGTTTGTACTGATGGCAAGCTCTTCAACCACTTAGAGACCATTTGGCGATTCAGTCCTGGTATTCCTGCCTACCCCCGAACCTGCACGGTGGACTTTTCGGTGAGTGAGGAGGCTGTGTAACACAGGATTAGGACTGGGTGTGGGGCAGAGCTGAGGTTATTCTTTAAGTATAGCTAGCACCTAGCATTTCCCAAGTCAATCAGTTTCTATAGGTCTGAGCTTGTATCAAATTTGTACTCTGTGCTCAACCCTAAGTTAGGGCTCTTAGTGGATCTAAGGAACTGAAGGGGGAGGAGAAGAAAAGGGAGAAAAGGCACTGAGAAACAGTATCCTTGCATTTGGCCAGAGATTATCTAAAGTGGTCCTGAAGAGTTTCTGACTGTCTCTTACCCATTCCCAGATTTCCTTTGAATTTCGTTCTCTACTGCACTCCAAGCTGGCCACCATGTTTTTTGATGAGGTTGTCAAACAGAATGTTGCTGCCTTTGAGCGTCGGGCAGCCACCAAGTTTGGTCCAGAAACAGCCATCCCCCGTGAACTGATGTTCCATGAGGTGCACCAGACTTGAGGCAAAGGATTTTTCCTTAGCCTCTCCTCTACTCCCCTTCCTCACCCAATCCTTATTTATTTGGTTTGGTTCCTGTGAGAGGAGTCTGTGTTCATAAATACCGTTCCTCCCCTCAATTCCCCAGAAATTGGGCTCTATGCTGGCTGTAAATGCTGGGGGAAAGAGAGGGCAGGGGGTGTGGAAATGCGACATGCCTAGGAAAGGGTCAGGCCCGTGCTGAGAGCCCCATATGCCTGCAGCCTTTTCACAATGAATTAGAATCAGGACTGTGTGGTTGTCTTTGGGCCCTGTCAGGGCACCTTAGGGGAAGATAGTAACTTTTGTAAGAATAAATTGAGCTTTTCTTCTGGCACAGAGGTACTGGGTGGTAAATAACTTTTGTTCTCCCTGAGATTCCTTAGGCGAAAAGGCAACCTGCCCCTGACCTGAAATCTATAAGGCCTAATTTACGAGTATTTCCATGTTGCCAGGCTAGGAGAGAGCAAGGGGCTTTCTTACCACCAGTGCCACAGGACCCAGGAGGAAAAAAAAGCACTGAACAGAACTGTCATTGTACTCTTGGGTTGTACCTTATTCTTCTACTTGGCCTGAGTTTTTATAAAATGTCAATAAATTGTGACAGTGTGAATTTGGCTTTATTGTATTGTTTCTTGGGGGAATAATGTAGATAAAGCAGAATAGATGAAAGTCATGGCTTCCTTCCCTGGGGGAGTGAAGATGTAAGAAGGCCTCTTGGACATAGTGTCCCTGCTAACTATAGTAGCAAATTCTACAAGCCAGGACCTAGTACCCACCCCCTTGACTATTTATAGACTTTTTCAGAAGGTCAGTTGCAGCAGGAGTCATAGGCGAGAATCATCTGGTCTCAGACCTCCCATATATCTGATGCCCGCAGGACCACCTCTTGTTATTTTTGGGACCTCCTTAAGGGAAGCCACAAAGAAGAGTAAGCACTCCAAGAAGTACCAGAGCCCTCTAGTGGCTCAGCTCCTGAGCTAGCAATCATAGTCCATTTGTCCTTGGTATAGTTTGTTCCTTTCACTCAGTGGACTAGACCAGTTCTTGGATTATTCACATAAGCACTTGTGGTCTCAGCTATAGTCCTTGAGTACTCTACCATACAACAAAATTAAGAAGGTTAGGGGATAAAGTTCAAGGATTTCCTAACCTTGAGGAAGGACAGAAATCTCTTTTGGGAATCTCTCAGGAACCTTTCCTCTGATTAGGGTAAAACAAGGCCAAAGCTCTCTAAAAGATAAAGGGATGCAGAGGATAACTTCAGGATCTTACTAGCCAGATTCCTTACCTCATAATAAAGATTCCTCCAGTTCTTATTTAATAGCAGACTCAAGCATTGTTAATAAAAACATTTATTTTGCATTTTATACAGAATAACCTGAAGTCTGCATAATGACCTGACAGTTACCCAAGGGTTTACAGTGTGTCCATCTCAACAGTGTGGTTCTGGGGGTTAGGGATCCACACAAACACAGGCAGGAGTTTTGAGGGAAGAAAGGGGCACAGCAGGAGTGTATCAACCCTTTCTCAAAGAAAAGGCAGTAGAGCATTCTGAGTCGCTGAAAACCTGTGCAAATGGGGCTTCTAAAACACTGTACTGTGAGCTCTTGGGGAAGGGGCAGGAAAAGGATGTTGATAAATAAGGGGGTATTTTTTTGAGGCCGGGGATGAGGAGGGAAGCTTACTATTTTTAATGCCCTCACTCCCCAGAACTGATATTCAAAGGAGTCCACATCCAATCTTGAATGATTTCTCTATTCAAAAAGAGGTGCAAATAACCCTGGAACCAGACTGTGAAGATATGCTGGTCATTCCTAAGTCCCTGTCCCACAGCATATTAAAGGGGTGCTGGAGGGTGGTCAGAGGGTAGTGGCTTATATTCTGTGGAAGTAAAAAACTTAGTTCACATTAAGCACTGATAAAACCCAATAACTGGGAAAGACCACAAATCAGACAGATCTGTTGAAAGAGGTCTCTAATAGGGACCAAGAGGGAGAGGTCCAGAACATCCTCATCTTGAGGTGCAGCAGGTATAGAAAGTCTGGAGGGAGGTGAATTTTAAAGTAATGGGAAACAAAACACTCCTAGACCTTAATTTTAACGAGATAATTTTAAAAAGTGAAAATCAAACACTGGGTGCCAGTCACAACAAATGCCATGCTTTTATGGTCACCTGGTAGCATAAAAAAATTGCCAAAGCATGTCCAGCTAACCAACAGGTTCTTCTAGGAGATGTTTGTGTGCATGGGATAGGGCCAAAGAGTTTGGTACAGCTGACAATCCAACATGATTCCTATGTAAACAGAAGGGGCAGAATCCTGGTTTGCTGGCTAATTGAGGGCTTAGCAGAGTAGAAGCAAAACTCTGAAGTGACTGAAGATTCTCTGCAACCAGCTTTGACCCAGAGAAAGAAGAGCCAGATTCTCACTCTAGAGATGGCAGGGAACCAAATCTAACCCATACTACATGCATTAGTCCTGGTCATCCTACAGTTGACGGGCAACTCATATTAGGCAGGGGAAGGGAGTTGGTTAGGGAAGAAGGGGTCACTTTTCATCTTTTAATGTCATAATTTATATTTTAACCTCAAACATATTATCAGTGCCTCAGATACAATTTAATCTTAAGTCTTTAAAGGCCCCCTGAAACAAAGGTATATATATATATTTTTAAGATTCCTCATTTTCTGGTAGTCAGTTTCCTCCCAGTCTCCAGTTTTACCCTGACTTAGAGTCCACAAACTTCATCAGACCATCAGTGCTCATGGACTTGGGCCTCTCTAGAGGGAAGCCTAGGGCTCGGCTCCAGATGAGCTGTGATAGTACACCAAGTGCTCGTGACACCCCGAACAGGACCGTGTAGTAATTCATCTCCGTCATGCCATAGTACTGTAAAGTAGAAGAGAAAAAGACTTTGTTTAAGGCTCAGAGACAGTGGCATGTACAAGTCCAGAATGATGGAAACCTTTAGAGGCTCTATTTTCCCTTCCTTCCAGGGACTTAGCCCAGTCAGCCTTAAATAGAAACACTACTGGGAAAAGTATAGCAATTGGGATTCTGAAAAGAGAGCAATAGCAACCCCAACCTCTACCCTCCACAAGTCATAGCCAATTTTATTAAAAGGCTCTATGAGAGAGGTAGTATAAGAGTTCTTGCTCTGACTAGGGAGTTGACTTTGTGCATGGCTGAGAACAACAGGGTTTGGTACAAATTAGAAAGAAAATAGGGAAAGGAGAACTTACCTGGAGCAGCACCCCACTGTGAGCATCTACATTGGGCCAAGGATTCTTGGCCTTGCCTTGTTCCAAGAGGATATTGGGCACAATCTTGTATAGTTGAGCAACCAGCTTAAACATGGGGTCATTAGGCAGATGTTTCAGAGCAAACTCTCGCTGACAGGTATATCGTGGATCAGTCTTCCTTAGTACTGCATGACCATAACCTGGAACAACCTGTAAAGAGTGAGGGGGAAAAAGACAGCTGCTATTCTTAGGTAGAAATTCTTTTTTTTTTTTCTTTTTCGAGACAAGGTCTTGCTATGCTATGTTGCCCAGGCTGGAGTGCAGTGGTTATTCACAGGCACAATCATAGTGCACTATAGCCTCGGAACTCCTGGCCTTGACGAATCCTCCTGCCTCAGTCTCCTGAGCAGGTGGGACTTCAGGCACATGCCATTGCACCCACCTAAAAATTCTTTTCTAAATTCTTCAGGGTAGAAAAATGGAGGGGAAAACCTTTCTCTAATTTAGGGACTCCTCTTATTCCTTTCTTCTTAATTCTTCCAAATTGCAGAACTTGGGTCTTGCCTTCTTTGCTGGTTGCTAAGCATCTCTACTTACTCGTCCTGAGTTGAGTGTGTTCCAGATGTAGTCTCGTAACTTCTCGTCTGATACCTCTTTGCCAACTTCCTTCTGTAGTTGTGTTAGCCAAACAAGCACTTCCTATGGTTAAAGTTTAGGGAAAAAGGGAATATCAATGCATATGCCAGGAGAGAATGCCAAGAGCAGGACCAAACCATGGGGGTAAGAAAAACATATGGTAGGAAAAGAATAAGAATAGTCTTACCTGATTTGCCAGTCCATGTAGAGGCCCCGCCAGTCCGTTCATGGCTGCTGCAAAGGACAGGTAAGGGTCTGAAAGGGCACTGCCCACCAAGTGGCTGGTATGGGCACTTACATTGCCGCCCTCATGGTCACTGTGGGGAAGTAAGAAGAGGGAGCCAAGGAGAGAAAGAAAAGGGCAGATTATGGAAACACAGATCTTGCTGTTCTCTTATTTGTCACATAATAGCCTCACTATGGATTCACATCAGCCTATAGCCAGTCAGTTATACCTAAACTCTTATTATTTTTTTTTTTTTAAGGCTGGTCAAGTGGAGCAGTGGGAGTGGAGCTAAACTCTTATAAAAGACATCCTAATCTCATTACCAGTTTTTGTTCACTAATCCACAGAGCTAGAGAGGTTACTGGTTGATGATGCTTGTGTGCCCAAATCCCTGACTCCCACCCCAGCTTTAGAAGCAATGACCAGAAGAGGGAGCTCCTAGAAAGCTGAAGGACCACCTAACGTGAGCAGCTAGTACCTTTTCCCAACTAGAAGTACCATCTTGTTCTTAGCACGGTTAGGGTAATTTCCCTAGGCCTCCTGACCTTCCTTACTAGACCCCTTTCTTGCCTTATATCACCCCTTATGCTACATTTCCATCTCCTTGGTGCCTACCATCTGTTTCCAGAAAATGAAAACATAAAAGAGCTTTAAAAAAAATTCCCATCAATCATGGCACCTGGTGGCTATGGTTGGTTGCTAGGTCTAGCTCACCTGTGGATAGTGAGGTACAGGCGCATGAGCTCAGTGAACTGCGCATCCGTATAGCCTAACATGTTGGTGAAATTGTGGGACCAGTCCAGCTTAGAGTCAATGGCCCCAATACTGGTGCCCTCCCGGTAGAGATTCCGGTAGATCTTTGCTGCAACACAAGGTAGCTTTGCGATCAGATCCATACAGTCTTCATAAATCAACTGATGGGAGAAGAGGAAGATGGAGAGAAAAGGAAGGAATTATCAGTGAAGAAGAATTAGGCAAGGATACTGTCTGTCCTTCACAATTGAGTTATTTGGGTTAATGGTGATATGCTAGGCTATTATATATTGAGTATGTTTGAAAGTATAGAACAATAATAACCATTTAACTAAATTAACTGTTAGGAACTATGCACTGTACTAAGTGATTTATAATACTATCTCATGTACATTAAAACATTTTTCCCAATGCTTACTATCCTACAAAGTATATAACGACCACTATTTTAAAGATGATGGAACTGAGGTTCAAAATATTTAGCTAAATGCCAAAGTCAGGTTTGAACGCTGATGTGTTTAATCCTGATCTTTCTCACTATAGTATGACTTCGCACTCAATGAATGTGCTAAGACACTAGGTTTGGTTTTGTTTTAGAAACTGTCACCCAGGCTGCAGTACAGAGGCATAATCATAGCTCACTGCAACCTCTAACTCCCAGACTCAGGCGAACCTCCTGCTTCAGCCTCCAAAGTAGCTGGGACTACAGGTGCATGCCACTATGCCCAGCTAATTTTTTCTATTTTCTGTAGAGTCAGGGTCTAGATAGTGTTCAGGCTGGTCTTGAACTCCTGACCTCAAGCAATCCTCCGGCCTCAGCCTCCCAGAGTACTAGGATTACAGGCATGAGCCACTGCAGCCAGCCAAATTTTTAAGTGTTTTAGAGACGGGCTCTTGCTCTGTTGCCCAGGCTGGTCTGGAACTCCTGGCCTCAAGCAATCCTCCTACCCCAACCTCCCGAGTAGCTAGGATTATAGATGTGAGTCATCACGCCTAGTACTGAAGTCTCTTTTAATCAATTTTAATTCCTTCTGTTCTCTTTTACTTTGCAATATATTTGTGGCAAACGGGATCATTTGTTCTGTAGAATTTCCCATGGTTAAGATTTTGCTGGTCGGCCGGGCGCGGTAGCTCACGCCTGTAATCCTAGCACTCTGGGAGGGCGAGGTGGGCGGATCACTCAAGGTCAGGGGTTCGAAACCAGCCTGAGCAAGAGTGAGACCCCATCTCTACTAAAAATAGAAAGAAATTAATCAGCCAACTAAAAATATATAGAAAAAATTAGCTGGGCATGGTGGCGCATGCCTGTAGTCCCAGCTACTCGGGAGGCTGTGGCAGAAGGATCACTTGAGCCCAGGAGTTTGAGGTTGCTGTGAGATAGGCTGACGCCAAGGCACTCTAGCCCAGGGAACAGAGTGAGACTCTGTCTCAGGAAAAAAAAAAAAAAAAAAAAAAAGATTTTGCTGGTCAAAGGCCGGCTCGGTGGCTCACGCCTGTAATCCTAGCATTCTGGGAGGCTGAGGCAGGAGGATTGCTTGAGCTCAAGAGTTCAAGACTAGCCTGAGCAAGAGTGAGACCTCATCTCTACCAAAGAGAAAGGAAAAAAAAAAAAAACCAGCTGG
>CAUYPO010130273.1:0-10926 GCA_963574435.1 Cheirogaleus major
CTTGTCAGACACGCAGATTCTCCAGTCCAAGGGAATCAGAATAACCTGCATTACAAGAGTTGCCATGCAACATTAGCCTTGGAGCTGTGCTAGTCTAGAATCCATTTATTCATGAGCTCCTCACTCCCCCCACCTCTGATAAACAGACGTAGTTTTATGCATTTTTAAACGATGGTTCCTGATTCCTTCAAAGTAATAGGCCTGGCATAACCACTGCAACTCCAGGTCCCTCCCATCCCCCCAGGGTCTTGATGCAGGCAGCACGCATTGCCAACTTCGTCCCTGGTCCACGTGCTGTTGGGTTGGCATTCTTTTCCAACAGAGGAGCCTCACAGCCATCCTCCTAAGGTAAGGACTGGATGCTGATCACCTGAGGAAACTCACAGGTGTGAATCTGCCAAGTGCTTTCAGGGGAGTTATCAAAGGGGAAATGCAGCCAGACACAGCTGCATTTCGACCACAGGCAAACACTCTATCTAGCTTTACCCCGGCCCACTGTGCAGGTACTTTGCCTGGGGAGTCTCATCACAGAAGTTGCTAAAATAGTAAACTACAACATGGTGTATTTGGAATAATCTGCTCTTCTAGTATTGGGACGCCCCTATGTCCCAGTCCTGTAGTAATAGTGCTTGGGCAATAAATTACTGTACAGGGCCAACCTACATGGTACTGGGCAGGGGGTGGATGGAGTGTGTTCACAAGGGGCCCACATAGCTCCAGCACAGACCATGGGACATCTGGAAGAAGAATGAGAATACTCATTGTAGGGAAGTGGAAAGGAGAAAACTCTGGTCATTCACTCAAACATTTCCTAAGAATCTACATGTGAACCACAGCACAAAAGCTTTAGGAAAAGCACACAAGCTTTCCTGTCTTCATTTTTTAAGGAGCTTCCAATCCAGGAGAGAGAACTCAGGTGTGCTACGGGGCGTCAGAGGCAAGGAACAGCACAGTGAACTAGGGAAAAGCAGTTAGACTGGCTGGAGCCAACTGAAGAGGCAGAAGAGAAAGCAAGGCCTGTGGGAGAAAGGCCTTGAAGGACAACCTAAAGCACAAGACGCTGGGTCCTGACCCAGTCCAAGCAGTCGCCTGGGAGGTCAGCCTTCACGATGCTGCACGCTGTGCTGAAGGAGGGACTAGAGACAGGGAGCGCAGGGAGAAGGCCATACCAGTCTAGGCACAAGGCACGAAGCAGGCAAACTGGTGTTGTAGAAAGGAAACGCAGGCACAGGATGCAAGAGGCATTTCAAACAAAGATCTGATGACAAATTAGACTAGGAGCCAAAGAAGGTAAATTTACAATGATCCCAAATCTTCTGATTTTTAGAAGATGCAAGCTTAGTATTAGGGGTAAAGTGGCCTAATGTCTGCTCCTAACTTACAAATGGCTCAAGAGGAAATATATTTACATACACATACAGATAAAACAAACATGGCAGAATGTTAACAACTGCTGACTCATGATGGTTGGTAATTAGTAATCACTGGTCTAGTCTTTCAACTTTTCTGTATATTTAAAATTTTTTCATATTTAAAAGTTAGATCCTGGGTTTTGGCACCAAAACAAAAAAAAACTTGGGGAAATTTTTTTTTTTTTTAATTCCACAGACTTGGAGATGGGGAGGGTAGTCACAATCACAAGATTTTATACCTACAGTCTAGAAGGCATGATGGAGCTATCAAGTAGCAGCTGGGAATGAGATGTAAATGTGGAAGTCATCTAAATGCAGCTATAGGCATGGAGATCACTCCAAAAAAACGGGGAGGAAGAGATAAGGCGAGGACAGATCTTTGGAAAAGTATCACATCTAGGGGTAAGAGGAAGATGACAAAAGGCAAAAAAGAGAAAAATTTGGTACAGTCTGATATAATGGAACCCCAGGGAAGGAAGTTTCCATTAAGAGGGCATGAGCCAGGTTCAGTGGCGCCTGCAGTCCCAGCTACTCAGGAGGACAAGGTATGAGGATGGCTTGAGCCCAGGAGTTCGAAGTCAGCCTGGGCAACACAGCGAGACACTGTCTCTGGAGGGGAAAAAAAAGAGGGCACAGTCAACAATATTATTAATAAATAAGGCTGACAGGTCAAAAGGAGGACAAGGACTGAGAAAATGTCAGCAAATGCATTAACCACGAATTTACTGGCCAACTGTGACCTTCAGGGGAGCCACCACACCCAGCGGTGTGAGAGGCCAGACAGAAAAGGCTTACAGGGTAAGCAGTCATGAGGAAATGGAGACAGGATCCATTCCACCAGCAGGGCGCTGGGTTGCCCCAAAAGCACGCCAGAGGTCGGGAGAGATGCTTTCTTCCTTGGCTTGAAGATGATGTCATCAACCTTCAGGGCCCTCAAAATCCCTTAAGTAATTAAACAGAGCAGACAAACATCAGGATGCTTTCAGCACTGCATGTGTCAAGTCCTGATGCTCTTGAAGCCACCAAGAGACATGTATTTGTGTCGATGCACTTTCGACCTACACTTAAGGGGTTAGCAAATATAGTCCAGTGGCTGAGCCTATCAAGGTAGCTTCACCAGCCCTCATCCCAGCAGCAGCTCCCACAACAAGGATCAGAACTAAAACCAGGAGGAAGAACCCTCAGAGCTGCTGAGTGCAGAGAGACCAGCTCTCTCTTGCAGGATGCAAATGAAGAACGCTCTTTTTAAGGGTTCCTGCAGGAAATCTCTCTGTCAGTGCTAGCTGGGAGTTTTCATCTTACCATTGGGTAGGATTGTATTTTTTTTTTCCAAGCGTGACTCAGTATCTTAATTTTTTTAAACTTCAAGTTGTCATAGTCAGACTGTTTCCCAGATAGAGCTATGCTATCAATTTAAAGCAAAAGTGACTCCTCTGACCTAGCTGCAGAATAGTAAATGCTACTGCAGTCTCTCAAAATATGCAAACAAAGTGAAAATCCCCCAACCAAGTATCAACTAGATTTAACCTCAAAAGGACATTCATTCCAATAGTTACCATCAGCTGAATACTTCTGAGTGGTTTATCATTTGCCTGCAATGTTTAAATCATAAAGATTTGCTTTTCACAACCCTGCTTCAGAAGAATACAGTATACCTGTGTCGGGGGAGGGCCTCTGGGTGAGGCGGACAAAGCTGACCCACGGATCCATTCAACACAGTCAGCTGGGTCGAAGGACATTAAATTCTCAACCACAGAGTGTAGCCAATGAACAAAACAAGGGCAAATAACCTTGGGGTATGTAAGTTCAAAGGGTTATCCATTAACACAATTCAATTTTACTCTGAATTACAAAAAATTCCAGTAAGCATATTGCTCTTCCCTGTCTGTAACCACACATATATCAGGTGGTTCCTAACAGAGACCCCCGAGGCTTGCTGAAATGTCAGAAACAGAAGCGATTCTGACAGGGCACTGCTGCTCAGTAAGAGCTGCAAAAGTGGACACAGCAGCACGAAAACTACGACCGTCTCCGGGCCTGGCATCCATTCGCTGGGCAAGTGGAGCCTCAGGAAGGAGCTTCAGTTAAAAATATCAAAATCCTATTAAGTAAGATAAGTGATAGCATTTTATAAACTGGAAAGCACTTTATAAATGTTCCTGGTTATTACTTTTCCCCTTTTGATTATCACTTTAAATCAGCAACTCCCACTCCCACCCAGAAGCAGGCTAAGCACTGGGCAGCAAGGAAACTCCAAAGCTCCCATGAGAATAGGAGCTCCGATCACACCCCCCTGGGTGAAACCCTCCCATCACAGAAAAACGACCCTGACTACAACTGAGGGACCATCAGGGGCAGCTGACAGTGGTCATGTGCCCAGCAGTGTTGTAATGACAATTCATGTCACACACAATAACTGCATCCCTTTTTAAGTACCGGCCCTGAACAGGTTCCATTGGATTCCATGAGGCCCAATAGTGGGTAAAACAGTAAAAGAGAAAAAAAGTTCCTTTTGATAGACCAGGAAAACGAAAAAGAGAGAAGAAAGGAGAAGAGTAAAGTAGGGTTTGGGAAGGTGCAAAAAGACCTTTAATGTTCCAAAACAAAAACACATGGAGAACTCAGTACAGGGAAACTGTAGGGAGAGGAAACCAGAATTGAGGCAGAACTCAGCCTCTCTCCAAGGAATCCGTCCTGAACCTGTCATGACTCAGCATTCCCAGCCAGAGGATGACAACAGCAGAAGAGGGGACAGGAGGTCAAGCTGGAGTTCCTAACACTGACCATTTCTAAGACAACACAGAAACGCCAGTGGAGTGTTTGCACACTTGTTTTGCTCCAGGAGGTGGAGGTGGGGAACACAGCCAGTGTCGGAATGAATCAGACTACAGAAGATGTTTTCATTTAACATTGATGGGCATTCAAAGGTTCTCTAGAAATGTGTTTTTGACAGTTATTTTGAGAATGACTGAGGGGTCAGGGAATGAAGACTGTGCAAAAGCAGCAGCACACCATCAGTGCAGCCATAGTATTCCTCTCATCCTGCTCCCTCCCTCCTGCCCACTGGTACAACTTCCCCCCATGACTTCCCCCTCCTTGCTTGTCGCTACCTCCTATTACATACACTAAGACTTTCAACTGTTTAAAGACGGGATGATTAACGCCAACCACAGGGTTTGTGATTCATGTTTGATTACAGTACTCAGTAATAATCTATGAATTCTGAACTTAAATATTCTCATGTAAGAACAAAGTACATTTACTTCAGTTTGTTTTCAGGTTCATCCACCTTAGCAGTGTCAGATTGGGTAATTAACTTAACCTCTCTCTTCCTCAGTTTCCTCCTCTGGAATATGGGGCTAATAATAGTACTTAATTCATAGGGTTGTTGTGAGCATTAAGTAAATTATATAAAGCAGTTAGAGTACCTGGCTCCTAATAAACAGTGTACTGTCTTATTACCTTAAAATACAAAAGCAATACTTCACCATCCTTGTAATTTATAATCTCATTACGTGTCTCTTGGGAATTTCAAAACATGTCTTCCCGACTCTGGAAAGCATACATACATATGTACACATATATTAATTCCACCCCCCGACCAAGGTTGGCAGGTGTTACTTTAAATGTGCATTACTGAAATTCTCATAAAGTAGTAACAGAGGCGTGAAGTTCATGAGTATTTCTACAAGAGGCTTAATAAACTCAAATCTATAATCCATCTGGTCACTAGCAACAACACGATCAATCAGGAATCCCTGCACCACTGAAACAAACCCCCCTGGTGCACATTTTGCTTCCCAAGGTGCCCCCCTTTGGTGCAGCACCACCCTATGATGCAGGCAAGTGATCTCCTGAAGGGACAGGGCTGGTTCTGTCTGGCAAACATCAGAATGGTGTCTGCTAATAACCAAGTGGCCGTCCAAGGCATGACCCGGCTACCCTTTTGGTTATTCCATCTGTGCAGGCTCATTGCAGGAGTTACAAAGATAGACCTCATATTTCATTGCAGAGAGAGAAAATGAGGCAATGACTTAACCAAGGTAATTCAGAGTAGGCGCCAGCTAGGAAGAGTACCCAAGGGTTTCGGCTTCCAGTCACAGTAGAAAACACCTACCCCTCATCTGGGGAAAGGGCCCCTGAGTTAGGCAGCAACCAGAGGCACCATCAACATCTAACAGCTGTTAGAGTCTATAAGCGCTGAGATCCTATCTGAATAAAATGTAATTTAGATGGACTCAGTCCTTCATCTTCATTAATCTTATAAGACTTCTTCCTATCACACCACAAAGAACAATTGCTCTTAATGGGCCCGGCACCTGGACAAGTAAAACAAACTGCATGTGCTGTGAAGCTACACCTAAATAGCTTTCCCCACGGAAATGCCGGCCTGAGTAGGAGCCAAAAATAAAGTGAAAAGCCAATTCCTGAGGGACCTGTCATCAGCATGCTTCTCTTACTCACACTCACTCTCTCACTCACACACACACACCCCTCACAACAGCAGTGTGATCACAGACAGCTCTAATTTAGAGGTATTGTATCTCAAACCTGGAGAGGCCCTGAATGTTGTGGCAACCTTAAAGACAGTGCACAAGAGATGGGAAGGCAGAAGAAAGCTAAAGCATAAACAGGTCGCCTCCAAAAGGGAAGGTGAACTTGAAGTGACAGACGGCAGTCCTTCCTTGCAGGGGCTGTTCTGTCCAACCATGACAGGTGGAGACCAGAAGGACCCACCATGTCTAGTGCTCAAGAAGTGACATTTGGCTTTATTCCAAAATTCTACTCAAAGGATAACCAGTGATGGGGAAGTAGCCCCCTCCAAGGAGATCCGTGGCCCAGCAGGAAGCGTTCAAGTGGATAACCGGGCTACTATGCTGAAGGGGTCAGGCACTGGGAAAGGAAGAAACATATAAGAGGCACTGGCCGCTGGCTTCGTTTAAGTCCTTAAGAAGCTTATTTTTGGCTGCTGGAAGCCTCAGAACATGACTGTAAATTCCATAGCTTCATAGAAGAGATTACTTTATTTCTGTTGCTAATTTTCATGGAGGTGGCAGAGAAAGGGTAGGACTTGCTGCTCAGTCTCTTCATCTCTCTTTGTAAATTTGTTTGCTAAAAACTTAAATTAAAACACTATTCAGGCTTTACTCAGGCCCTCCAACTTAGCATGAAAATTACAAAAATATTCCATAGCCTAAGAAACACTCCACCTTAAATAGACACTATTTTAAAAATTCCAATATGTAGCAGCTTTAAAACATAAGTTTCTCAAAACCATCAATCACTACGTTATAAAATCAATAACTAGGTTCTCAAATCTCATAACTAGATTAGTGATAGAGGAGAAGACAACCTAAATGCTCAGTTTTGGTCTAATGGTCTTCCCTTTACAGCACACTGTCACGTCAATGGACTTTGACAGGAGAAAGGGGTGACAAAGAAAATCTTCCTAAATTACTGTGCTGCAGGGTCCCAGGACCACCCTACTACCCTAGTCAGTGGCCAGGAGCAAAGCAGGAAGACGCTCAGCTGACCAGGGTCACCTGTGCCTATGGCTCATGGTAACAGAGAGCTACCTATCAAGTATAACACCCCCATCCTCCCAAAACAAACCTATCCTCAAATCCTAAAAGAACTGGATCCTGCCATCCATAAAGGGGCGCTACTTTCCACCACTTCCTTGGAATTTCGCTTGGCTTTTGCTAAGCCTAGTAGCTACAGCAATTACAATGACAAAGAAAATACCACCACCAGAGCCACAAAAGAGATTTCAACAAATTTCAAGCAAGTCATAAGAGGCCAGCTTCAAAATCTATCCAAGTTGGTACCTTAAAGTTGTTTTTTATTTAACTCCAAAATAGATATTTTAAGTCCAAATTTGTATAATTACACTGGGTGGGAGAGGCAGACAGAATGTAACTGTAAACAAAGTTAACCACCAAAGTCAAGATGGACAGGAACAACAACTGATAAACATGGCAGCTCCCAGGAGTGAGCTGGGTCTGCCTCCCTGAGTCCCAGGGCAGGAGGCCATGACACACAGGATGCTGGAGTCAAATAAGCTGCATTCCAAAAGTCACAAACCTCTAGAAAAGACGGGAGGTGAAAACATTTTTGAAAACTCACAGAATGACACCAGCAACCATCTGACGTCACACAGTATACAGAGCAATACCCTCTTTTCCTGACACAATATTGGTGGTAATTTTAAACAAGCATTTTGTTGTAAATATTTTCCAAATACTTTTGCAAATGAACTCACAATTTTCTTTTCAAGTCAGAGAGCAGTTGCCTGATCTACATTTCTCCGAGGGGAAGGTGGGTCCCGTTTTAGGATCTGTGTCTGTGGATGTGTGTGCATCAGCGAGAAAAAGACCCTGCTGGTATCAGCAGTCACTTCTGCCACCAGGAAATGGATCGCACAGGAGTGGGGCCTTTTTTCTGCCCAAGCTGTCTTCACAGACCCCCTTTGTAGTATGGCATGAAGCCCTATTCCTCTGTTGCCTTTGTCTCCCACTGTGAGAAACCCAGATTAACTTCTAAAGTGCTCTCCCCAGAAATCAGACCTCAACCTCCCAGGGACAGGAGGCCTGATTCCTGCTCAGAAATGTTTTCTCGAAGGGGAGGGGAAGGAGAAGAGGAAGAAGGGTGTGAGACGCAGGGATGTGTGTGTGAATCACTGATAGGAACTCGTGCTCAGGAAAACAAGCCACCAAACCAACTCTGGTTCAAGGTTTCAGGTTTATGGTAATAAACCTCTTTGTTTTGTAAAATTGCTATATTCACCAGCATCACCCCAAAACAGGTCAAGAAAAACCCTTCAGGTTTCCAAATTGGTGACTCTCCTCTATCCACAGTTCTACAACATTTTTTTTTTCCAAGAAGTCCAAATGCACTTAGGAACCATCAATCCCAGTCGCAGCTGTCAGAATCTACCCCAGTACTATTAATATCATGGCTCTGATTGTTAATGATTCTACTCACAAAGTTCCCCGCAGCAATTAAAATGAGGCAGCAAGATAAAACAAAAAGAGGTTGGGTTGCTTCACCACATGCATTCGTGAACTTCTTGGGTTTTTACATCGTCTAGGATCTTCACCTCTATCTTTGTTTTGGAATGCCCACAACCCCTCCCTGCACGGCCCGGCCACGGCCTTCCTTTCTGGATGCACAATGCAGCACGGAGCTCCTAGGGGGGTCAGCAAAACGCCGCACTGGTGTAATGCCGAACGCGCCTCAGAGCCTGAGGAGGTCCCTACGGGAGTCGGTCCACATCTTTAATCTTGAGGCCGACACCACAGCATAGCGTGGCGTGGAAGTCCCCTCAAGTCAGGAAGCCCAGGGCCAGGTCCTGGGCCAGCAGTGCCCGGCTCGCGTGTGCGTCCGGGGCTGGTGCAATGACTTTGCACGGAGCGTACCCTCTGCTGAGGCTGTCCTCCCAGCTCGGCCACTGCAGTGGCTCCGCTCCGGGCAGTCCCCTGCACGCCGCCCCTCCCGGCCCAGGGCTCCCGACGCCGACCCCCTCCTGCCTCACGGGCAGCCGGGGTCCCCGGGCCCGCCCGGCCCCCAGCCCGCCGCACCTTGGTCTCCTTCACATGCTGCTTGACGCCCTCCGGGTACCACTGGACGCGCACGTAGCCGCGGCGCAGAGGGCTGGCCCGGCCCTCCTCGTGGCCCGCGCCCCCGGCCTCGGAGCAGCCCGAGCTGCCGCGGCCCTCCTCCTCGCCCTCCGAGTCCGAGTCCTCGCCGTGGATGAGGCGCACCAGCCCGAAGTGCACCGAGCCGCGGTAACGGCCCGACACCAGGTCGTGAGAGAACAGCAGGCGCTGCGAGCCGGCTTCGGGGCCGGAGTCCGAGGACGGCCCGGAGGCCGAGTCCGGGGCGGGCGCCGGCGCCGGGGCGGGGGATGCGGCCGGGGCTGGGGCCGCCTCCGGGGCTGGCGCCGGGGCCTGGGCGGGAGTGGGAGCTGCGGGCGCGGGGGCTGCGGGATCCGCCATAACTGCTCTGCGCGAGTCTCGGGCGGCGGCGGCGGCGGCGGCAGCGGCGGCGGCCGAGGTGCGGGGAGGCGGGGCCAGCGGGCGCCGGGGGCGGGGCCACGGCGCGCTGACGTGGCCCTACGTGCCGCCGTCGTCAGGGAACCGAGATGCGGTTGCTAGGAGCCGCCGCCTCGTCGCTAGGGGACGCTGAAGATGCTGCGAGAGGGTGGGGGGAGGATGGAATCCACGAAGGAGGGGCGAGGCCGGAGGGGATAAAACTCAAGGGCGCGGGAAGGGTCGGGGGACCCAGGAGGAGGAAGTGGAGTGGTCGCCGAGGAGAAGGGGAGTGGCCCGGGTGGGGCGGAGGATGGTGGAGAGGCTGGCAACAACTTTTAATGAGCTCGCTTGGCGTCCCAGCCTAGTCCTAGGCACTGCGGGGGTTACAGAAAGAGAAGGATACTATCCCTGACCTCTAATGTGTTTGCAATCTAGTTGAGTAGACAAAACAAATACACATTAAATAGCTAAAAAGCAACTCTAAGGCAGCTTGCAAGCAAGGCTATAACAGATAGGTATAGTGTATGTAGAGTGCATTGTATTAGGGAATTACAAGCAAAGCTTGGAAGGTCATGACCCCTTAGGGATTGGTCCAGGGACTGGTGACCAAAGCCTAGAGAAAGGTGAGAAAGAAAAACAAGTATCAGTATCCCCAGTGGTTTGGCTTTAAACTCACTGAGATGAGTTCAAAGCTCTGTGAAGACAGGTATGCATGGCAAGAGGTAGTATAGCAAGAGTGGGAGCCATGGATTCCAATTTTTGGCACCGCCACTTACTAATATAAAAAGGTAGGTAGGGCCGGGCTCGGTGGCTCATGCCTGTAATCCTAGCACTCTGGGAGGCCGAGGCGGGCGGATCGCTCAAGGTCAGGAGTTCAAGACCAGTCTGAGCAAGAGCGAGACCCCGTCTCTACTAAAAGCAGAAAGAAATTAATTGGCCAACTAAAAATATATAGAAAAAAAATTAGCTGGGCATGGTGGAGCATGCCTGTAGTCCCAGCTACTCAGGAGGCTGAGGCAGGAGGATTGCTTGAGCCCAGGAGTTTGAGGTTGCTGTGAGCTAGGCTGACGCCATGGCACTCTAGCCCAGGCAACAGAGCGAGACTCTGTCTTAAATAAATAAATAAAAATAGGTAAATTGGTTTAACTTATTTTCTCCTTAGTTTTCTCATCTGTAAAATAGGGGTGATAATAGTACCTATATCACTGGGCAATTGGGAGGATTAAATGAATAGAACAGGGCCTAGCATATAGTTCCCTTCATAAAGCTTAACCATTATAGTAGTATTTCAAAAACCCCTGCCTAAACTAAATTCCAGACCACCAGAACTGTTAAAGTCAGGTCCATATTGCCATTTTAAAATATAAAAAGTAATTCTAATTTTTTTGTTTTGTTTTGTTTTTTAGAGATCAGGTTTTCCTACATTGCTCAGGCTGATCTCAAACTTCTGGCCTCAACCAATCCTCCTGCTTCAACCTCCC
>CAUYPO010130274.1:0-26646 GCA_963574435.1 Cheirogaleus major
AGGAGAGCCTGTGTCACCTCAGGAGGATACTGTGAGGGGGAGAGCCTGTGTCACCTCAGGAGGATACTGTGAGGTGAGGAGAGCCTGTGTCACCTCAGGAGGATACTGTGAGGGGAGAGCCTGTGTCACCTCAGGAGGATACTGTGAGGGGGAGAGCCTGTGTCACCTCAGGAGGATACTGTGAGGTGAGGAGAGCCTGTGTCACCTCAGGAGGATACTGTGAGGGGGAGAGCCTGTGTCACCTCAGGAGGACACTGTGAGGTGAGGAGAGCCTGTGTCACCTCAAGAAGGGCCGTAGAGCCAGGCTTTTGAGTTCTGGGCTCATTCTGGCAGGTATCTCACATGGTGATGTTATGCCTGGAGCACTACTCTCGGGGTGCAGTGGTGGGGTCACATGTGGAGGAAGGGAGCATTAGAAAGGTCTAGGTGAGGGATGACGCAGCGGCAGGGGTCAAGGCAGAAAGAAAAGGCAAATTCAGGAACTCTTACAAGTCTGGAGAGGAGAACCCTGGACTTCAGAACTGCGTGGGGCTCTGAATCTGAGGCGTCTGAGAGCAGGCCGGGCGGTGCCTCTGCCAGGGAGGCTGGCCGCCATGGGAAATAGGAACTGAGGATGCAGGTAGGCCTGGGGACAGGAAGACAGAGGTGAGGAGTTTGGTTTAGGAAAGGATGAATCTGCAGTGGCCGTGGGACAGACTGGTAGAGGAAAAATGGTGGCATCTGTGGTCTGGGCCTGGGAGCAGGGCCCATCCTGGAAGGCTGGGGACACATGTTTGTGGCCATACGCTCAGCCCTCGGCAGAGCACATCATCCCTGCATGACATATTTTGGTAACCGTGCTTTATTATGCTATATCCATGTGCACATCCCACACTGCCGTCCGTATCACAGGACCTAGCTGACTAAAGTGTGGCACTGTAGGGCTCAACAGGAAGCCACTGACATCTTAATGGTGTTTTATAGCTTGTGTAGTATTTTTAAAAAACCCATGAAAAAACTCTCATGGCAATCTACTGAAGTAGGGCAGGCAAACACTTACCCATTTTATATGTAAGCAAATAAGGTTATTTGAGAGAATCACCAAACTGTCAGAAAACTGGTGAGACAAGAACTCAGATCTTTTGATTATAAATTGTGTGCCTTAGACCAGGCCAAGCTGCCTCATTCTGACACTTGCTAACTATTACAATAACTGAGTTTATGTGCTGTGCTAACACTGTGGGAGAAGCTGAAAGCTTCACCCGAAAGGACTAGATTCAGTTAGGGTCACAAGGCATGTTAGGAAAAAAGGGATTAATCACTTCTAGAAAGATCTTTTGGGGCTATGTCTGATACATGTTATCTTACATTTCAATAGGTTTTAAAATTGTCAAGAAAAATAATCATAACAGTTAAGCTCTTTACATTAAAATAAATGTGAACAATATGGTATTCATCATTCCATAGCTGAGACTTTCAGGAAAAGAAATCTACAAGACAGGGATGAATAAAAATAACCCAAAACCTAGTCAGGGAAGCAGGAGAGCGTTTGAGTGGAGTGACACTGTACTTTTGGGAAACTTGTTACCAGAATTAGTGCTTGGGAATGTACCAGTGTACTCATCACCTTTATTATATGGAGCGAGTGTCCCAGAGAAGGAGCAGTACTCGTGGCCAGGGCCCCCATCTCCCCAGAACACGTTCTCTCACCTACCCAGTGAGGGCAGGGGCCTGAACTGTTGTGGACCTTCCCGCTGGAGCATTCTGCAACTTGACGTTTAGCTCTAAAAATTAGCACACTTACAGTAAACTCTGTACCAGCCATTTCCACATACATTACCACCTCCCAGCCCCCAGAGCAGCACAGCCTGGCTGGGGCACTGCGTCCGGGGCCAGGCCCAGGCTCGGGCAGGGTGCACACACGCTGCACAGCACGGCCGTGCTGCAGCTGCGGTCCGGCAGGGGACGGTGTCTGTGCTTTGGGTATGTGAAATGCTAGACATTCACGATGTACTTATAGTTCTCTATTTTAAAAAATAACAACTACCAGAGATATCAATGTAATGACGGTAAATAGTTAGGTCAACGTGCTTTTACATGGGACACATTCTAGTTAAAGGAAGAAAACTTTATATTGAAAAGAAATGTGACTATTTTCCCTCTAGTCAAAACTCTTACCTAAGACCTTTGTCATATTTGCCAATCTGAAAATAGTTTTTTGTTTTTAT
Organism: Cheirogaleus major; assembly: GCA_963574435.1. Lineage (NCBI taxonomy): Eukaryota > Metazoa > Chordata > Mammalia > Primates > Cheirogaleidae > Cheirogaleus > Cheirogaleus major. The sequence continues at coordinate 2,208 of CAUYPO010130274.1, forward strand.
TATTTCTCTTTTTATTCTGAAACACTTACAGACTCACAGTTACACAGGTAGTACAGAGAGGTCCCCTGTACCTTCCCCAGCGTCCCCCAGTACAACATCAAACCAGGGCAGTGGCCTTGGCACAATGTGTGCATATGGTTCTCTGTCATTTTCTCACATGACATCTGTGTAACCACTGCTGCTGCCAAGATCAGAACCACTGCATCAGCGCAGAGAGCTCCCTGTGCTGCCCTGGCGGTCACGTCCACTCCCAACCCGCCACCTTGACCCTGGCAACTACTAATCACGTCTCCATTCCTATAATTTTAATTTCAAGAATTTTAGATAACTGAAATTACTCAAAATGTGACCTTCTGAAATTGTTTCCTTTTTCGACTCAGTGTAATACCTTTGAGATCCATCCAAGCAGTTGCAAGTATCAATAGTTCATTTCTTCTTATTGCTGAGTAGTAGTGTTCCATAGTACAGTAAAGTTTTAACTTGTTTAACCACTCACCTATTGAGGGACATTTTTAGTGTTTCCAGTTTTTGGCTGTTACAAATAATGCTGCTAAAAACAATCATGTGTAAGTATTTTTGTGGTCATAAGTTTTATTTCTCTGGGATAAATGCCCAGGAGTGAGACTGCTTAGATAAGTATATGTTTAGGTTCTTAAGAAACTGTCAAACTATTTTCCAGACGTGCTCCATCTTTTCACATTCCCAGCAGCAGTGTGGGAGAGATCCTGTTTTCTGGCATCCTCACCAGCATTTGACATTCCTTTTTCATTTCAACGGTTCTGACTAGTGTGCTCTGAGATCTCACTGTGGCTAACGCTGCTAGTCTTTTCACATACTGTCTGCATAACCTCTTTGGTGCAACGCCTGTTCCTAGATTCTCCAGCCTGTTCCTCTGAGCCTGTGCCCAACACCACACAGTCCCACACTGCAGCTGCTCCTGGGTTCTCCAGCCTGTTCCTCTGAGCCTGTGCCCAACACCACACAGTCCCACACTGCAGCTGCTCCTGGGTTCTCCAGCCTGTTCCACGGAGCCTGTGCCCAACACCACACAGTCCCACATTGCAGCTGCTCCTGGGTTCTCCAGCCTGTTCCTCTGAGCCTGTGCCCACCACCACACAGTCCCACACTGCAGCTGCTCCTGGGTTCTCCAGCCTGTTCCACGGAGCCTGTGCCCAACACCACACAGTCCCACACTGCAGCTGCTCCTGGGTTCTCCAGCCTGTTCCACGGAGCCTGTGCCCAACACCACACAGTCCCACACTGCAGCTGCTCCTGGGTTCTCCAGCCTGTTCCACTGTGCCTGTGCCCAACACCACACAGTCCCACACTGCAGCTGCTCTAGCCTGTTCCACTGAGCCAGTTCATACATTTTACTTTTATTTTTTCCTTCAAAATTGAATATGTTATCAACTGGATTAGATTTAATAAATGTACAGATAAAGCTAAATTATGGCTGCTTTAACTTTGTCCTATCACTTCTAAACTTATTTCCATGATCATCCTAACTGTATTTATGAGAACTACATTTAGTAGTAGTAGTACCAGTACATTAATTTTACCATTTTCCACTTATTTATAAAATAACGGGAAAAGGAACTGAAATACATGAATGTTGCTGTTGCCATAAAGGTAACAAAGCCAACACTTGAGGCCAGTAAGTGACACAAAGTGACACAAAGTGACACAAAGTGATGAGCAGTGGGAAGGCAGAGTGTGTATCAGCTGAAGTGAAAGTGCTGGATTCGCTCACCTGGAGCAGCACGCGTGTGAGGGACACGGCCACAGTGTAACACGCCTGTGCACATGACTGGGTAACTTACAGGCTATAAAAAGTGCTTAAAAGCAAATTATGATAAAGAAACTAAAATCACCTGAGCTGCATAAACATTACACACAGCACACAACCAAGTCATTTAAAGACACTGTCCGTAACTTATTTCTAATACATACTTTACCAAAACTACGTAAATGAAACTGAGATGATACGAGCAAGATTTTGTAGGAACTCAGTGCAATGGCATACAATTGAATGCTTTAGCACCTTTTCTGGACACAGTTCTCTCCATTACTAAGTATTTTAAAAAGTGATGCTGGGAGGTGAACTGCTCATTCAGGTGAAAGAAAAGGTTACACGTGCGTGAGACAGCCCACAGGTGCCTGTGGCGAGTGCCGACCACGGCGGCTGTGCAGACGCCCGGCCCTGCTCCAGGCTCAGAGCCTAGGCCTTCCATTCTGCATGTCACTCGCAGGTCCTTTCTGTCAGGGTCATCGACATCCCCCCTTCCTAGTTACCAAATTGGGTTAGAATTGGATGTAATTATTGCATAGTGGTTAAGAATCTCATCAAGACAAAACATGAAATACTAAGGCGTTGGTTAGTTTATCCTTTATTAGACTAAATGTAATACAATACCTTTTAAAATACAACAAAATGCTCTACACAGATCATTTACAAGACTATGAAAAGTCAAAAGAAGAGACATCTTGACCTGGAAGGTACAAACCCCTAGATTTACGTGAGATCAAAGTAAGTCCCGTGAGGAGCTCAGGTCCAATGGACACTGGCGCAGCAAACCGCGAGGCTCCACGTTAATCAGCTGTCTCACTCACGGGTAAACATTAGTATTATAAACACACACACATAATGTTAAATATAAATATATGTATTTAACATACACTGAACGCCATCGCAGTGGGGGTTAGGTTTCAACACAGGAATTTTGGGAGACACCGACATTCAGATCACAGGAATGCCTGGGAGTGACACACCTGCTGTTGGAAACACAGGCAGCATCACTGAATTATGAACAAAGCTATACTAACTACAACACAAGAAATGTTTAAAAGGAAAGTGGGAGGAGTAGGGGAGCCTGGCTTCCTCAGACCCTGCGGGAGTCAACGCGGCTCTTTCAGTAAAGTTATATCCTGCCTCACATACACGTGCCCCTTGCTCACACTTCTGCGGGCCAAAAGGAATGAGAAAAACTTCAGAAAGTAAAAGATGAAAGTTTCCTGGATATGAAACTTTACAGATTTTAAATCACACAGTTTTCTTGGAGGAAATGAATGAACAAGATGGTTATAAGCATTAATTACATGCCTATTCCAATTTAGTAGGCCAATGTATTTATGATGCTTTAGGAGGGGAACTAATCTGAAGAGAAAAATGTTGATTTTGGCTGTCCAATTGTCAAATTTCCCATTTTCCTGGTAACACTACCATTTCGACATGTGGGCACACACTGGAAACCCCTTGTGGCATGTGGGCACCACTCGTGCTGCGTGTGTGTGAGCACACCCTTGGCTGGAATAAAACAAAACACACAAGAAATTTCATTTCTGCATGTAAACATGAGAAACACGAAATGCCAGGAACCGAAATCCAGGAATGTGCGCCCTTCTGCACCCCTTCCGTTTTTCTTCTCTTTAAAGGAAACGTTAAAATACCCACGTTAAAATACATCACTCTTTGTCACAAGGCCACCTGGGCGGCTCCTTTCCTAAGCCCCAGCTTCCCTCCTTCCGGCAGTGCTGCCGAAACTAACACAGGCCACGGCATTTCATTCACGAGCTTGTCAGCATCAGTCATCAAAGAAAGGCACTTTAGACAAACAGAATCCCAATAGTGCCACACCTAAACAAAACAATAATTCCTCCATATCCAGCAGCAAGTCAGGGTTCTAATTTCCAGCTGCCTTGCGTGTGTCGTATTTGTTGGAATACGGATTCAGGAAGGGTCTCATGAGTCTTCTGTACTAGAGAGCTTTCTCCCCCATCTCTTTTTTCCTCGTGATTGATTTGTTAAAGAACATAGACCCATGGCCTTAGATTCCTGTGATCTGCTGCTAGCTGTCCCTCGTGTGTCTCTGGACCCTGTACCTCCGGTGAGCCACGCCGCACAGAGGTTCCACACAGGACACTCCACGCCCTGCACCTCCTGTGAGCCACGTCGCACAGAGGTTCCACGCAGGACACTCCACGCATGGGCCCTGCCCCCGCAGATGTTTTACAAAACAAAGTTACATCAGTATAATTACTCCATTCACAGGCTATTTCTAGATAGAATACCTGGCATTTTAAAGTAACTATTATTTTAATACCTCGTTTTAGTTAGCTGTCCTTTTTTAGCCTGGTGATAGTATTTCAAGTTCTAAGATCCCCAACTTCAACCATGTTAACATACTTTGCTTCTTACCACTGTCCGGAGAAATCTTGAAAGTGATTCCACATATGCACAAAGATCCTTGAAAATATGGGAGACCAGTTACCACGGAAACATACAAGGAGATGCTAAAATACTGAATATATCATTGTACTTATGGATTTAGTTAAAAATAATTTAAAAGATAACTGAAGCCCAGGTTTGAACTACTTCTGTCTCCTTTTGGATTATGTTTATAAAACTTTGTATTTAGGTAAATACCCAAAAGCTTTTTATTCGGTTGCTTAACTGGAACCAGGGAGAATGAAATGAATTGTCTCAGTCCATTTCCTGTTGTTATAACTGAATACCTGAGACTGGGTAACTTATAAAGAAAGAAATTTCTTTCCTACAGTTCTTGAGGCTAGGAAGTCCACATTGAGGTGCTGCATCTGGTGAGGTCTCTTGCTGGTCCCTCCACAGAGTCCCGAGGTGGCACAGGACGCCACACCGCCAGAGGGCGCCCTGAGAGCGAACTGGCTTTTACAACAGACACACTCTCGTGACAATTAACCCATCCGTGGACTCATCCACTTGAGAGGGCAGAGCCCTCGTGACCCAACCACCTCATAAAGGCCCCACACCTTCACACTGTTACATTGGGATTAAGTTTCAATGTGAGTTTTGGTGGGGACAAACATTCAAACCACACTAGGAATTTAGAATAGTTTCTGAAAACTGAGCAATTTAAAAAGACAATAATTTTAGTGCACATATTTAGGTCTACGATCCATTTTGAGGTAAATTCTGTGTATGATGTGAGGCAGGGGTCTCATCTCATTTTTTTGCAGGTGGATATGCATTTGCCACCATCACTTGTCGAAAAGACTATTCTTTCCCCGCACAATTATCTTGGCACCCTTGTTGAAAACCAACTGATCATCAATATTAGGATTTATTTGTGGCCTCTCACTTCTATTCTACCAGTCTAGGTATCTATCCTTATGCCGGTACCACACTGTCTTGATTACTGTAGCTTTGTATTAAGTTTTGAAATTGGGAAATGTGATTCTATTCTAACTTTCTTCATTTCCAAGGTTGTTTTAAGTTATATTGGGTCCCCAGTGTCTCCATATGAATTTTAGGATCAGTCTGCCAATTCATAAGAAGAAGGTTGTGGATCAATTTGAGAAGTATTGTTGCCATCTTAACACTATGAAGTATTTTTTTGATACCACTGTAAATGGAATTGTTTTATTAATTCTATTTTTTGATAGCTCTTTGTCAGTGTATAGAAATATAATTCATTCTTGTATGTTGATTTGTGTCCTACAGCCTTACTAAACTCTTTCATTAACAGATTTTTTAGGTGACTCCCAGGATTTCCTACACACAAGACCCTGTTGCACACAGATAGTTTCCTCTCCTTCACAATACGGATTCTCTCTTGATCCTGTCTCGTTGCCTTGAACCTTGGATGTTCACAGCAGCGTTGCGTGTAATAGGCGAAAACTAGAAACAACCCAAATGTCTATCAACTCAGGAATGGGCAAATAGGATGTGGTACATCCATATAATGAAATACTATTTGGCAACAGGAAGAAACAATGTACTGATACAGACTACAGCATGAATGAACCTGGAAGACAGTATGCCAAGTGCAAGACCCAGACAAAAAGGACCACACATCGCATGATTCATTTATGCACAATGTCCATGACAGGCAAGACTTCAGAGACAGAAAGTCACTAGGGGCTGCCTGGGGTGGGGGATGAGAGTGATGGGTTGTGGAAGGGTTGCTTCTGGGGTGACAAGAATGTTTTAAATTTACATTGTGGCGAGAGTTATGTAATAGTTATGCCAAATGCTAAGAGTGCTACACCCTGACAGTTTGCCATTTGAATCAAACAAATTTGTGATAATAATTCTGCATCCTTGCAAATGTCTAAGTTGCTAACAAATCATGTTATGAGCAGTTTGGTTTTGTTATTTTGCCATTTGAATAAATGTATTCACATCTTGTGTTAAAGAAACTGGAATATTTATTCAGATATCCCTTTAGGTGAGTGGTACATATAATTTCTTCAAATATTAAGATGAATCTTGAAAATATTTTTAAAATTTCAGTATTTTTTATTCATAACTTTCAGACTTTTTAAAACCTCTTATATAATAGATAATATAGCAAGACTAAAATCAGTTATTGAAAGAGTCTGTCATACAAAATTATTTCTACAACTTTTATTGTCTTAATACAACAAAAATTAAAATTCCCCCAAAATGGAAACTTTGAAAAAGGGAGGCACTAAAGCAATCAGACAGTGATGGAGCCATCCATCAAAAAGAGTCACAGTAGACTATGTTATGATGTAATTCTTTTGACAAGAAAACGTCTTTTGACAAAAGGTTTGTGATTTCTAGAAAAAAAATACTATAGCTCTTTAATAATTAAAAAAAAAAAAAAGGCTTTTTGGACTATAATGAGCAAAGCAGGCAAAGAGAAAACTAATCTCTAAGGAAAAAGTCCTGCAGGCCTCATTCTCAGGGTGGCAGCAGATGGGACGCGCAGGTGAGCAGAGAGATGCTGCTCTCGGAGCAGACGCAGGGCCTTCCCGACCGGGTGCCCCTGGACTGCGACCTGGCCTCGTGCCCAGCTCTACCACACCGTACGTGGAGCAAGCAGTTTTAATACATACACAGAGGTGACTCTGCTTCAGTTCACAGATATACGGTGTGCCTACAGTGACAACATTTCTTGTAAAGATTCTAATTAAGCAAAGTAATAACCATGAGTGATAAATAGTTATATCAAAACACAAACTTAAGTAGATCTTGCAACAAAGGAATGGAAACAAAACTTCTCAAGTGCTAAGACCGATTTACCAAACTTTAAAGTAAGCTTTGGTTTTTAAAAATATTTGACATTATTTAAAGTGAAGTCCCTGTTATATTTGTTGCAAATCAGGCTTTCTTGAATGATCATGAGTCCCAGTACTGTTTGCATCTGTTCAACTACTCCATGTGTTAAGTATCTCAAATGGTCCAAACGTCCCCAAAATGTTAATGATAGCACTCATATCCAAGGACACACATTATTAAGTAGCTATCCCAGAAAGGCTGTTCACGGTTGTTATTACTGAATACCACAGTTATTATCATGCAGAAGAAACTACAGTTGTCCTTTGGTTTAACGGATATGAAAAAACATTTCTAAATCTCACCTGTGAAATCTGCAAACCTTGCATGTGCTCACTAGGCCACCTGTCCTGCTGTGCTGCCCTTACAAACCATGGAAACAGCACTTCTCCTTCACAACAGCACCATCCCGTGAAACTTACACGTGATCCAAGTCGGAACAACATGGCATTTTGGGCAAGGATGCTATAATTAAAATGTGAGTCCCCAAAAACCTGTTGTTTCAGTGGGTGTTTTTAGTAATGGCTTTGTTCTACATGAAGATAAAACTCCTAACAAAGGAATTAATGTATTGCTTTAATAGGCTGCACCCTAAGTTTTAAAATTTATGAGTTCTCTGCAGCATTGTTCTTTAAACAATGGCATTGTCAAATGCAACCAGTGAGAAGATTAAAGTTCTCCCAGCAGATTAAGTACAAATTATCTGTCCTCCTGTTTCAGCATCATTTGTTCATTTATCACATAACGTCTAGTATTTCTGGTCAGTGTCAATATGCTCTGCATCCTTGCAGTTAACAGATGTCTGCTCTTGTCGAATGAATTACTTTATGTTTCACGCACTGGTGGCCGCAGATGTGTCACTATAGCAACATCATTAATTTCAGATCTTACCGGAAACGTGCACTCCAATCAAACCTAATTATACCACATTGCTTTCTTGTCCACAAGAAGGAAAGTATAATGCAATTATTGGGATACTTCATTTTCTATTCTGCTGCAGCAAATGAGAGCGCCACTGAGACAGACGCTTCTGTCAAAAAGCTTACAGACGAGGCACAGGCCCAATCTGCAATCACACGAAGGACCCCTTACAATTATGTCAACAACATGAGGCTCCTTAGACCGCTGCACATTCTTAATCATTTTAGCTGAAACTCAGGGCACTGAGAAGATGTTTGCAAACTGCCTTCGGCTCCCATACTCTACCTGGTACGGAAAATCCAAATTCTTGAAGCTAACAAGAACCATCCACTTTAGGGAACCTCTGCTATGACTGAGGCCACCAAGGTGACCGTGAGAGCCTGACCAACTTCTACTTTACAGACTGAGGGGAGAACGAAGAGCAGAATTCATATGACTAAACTAAGGGATACAAAATAGAAAGGACCTAACTATTTAAGTTCCTGGAATAAAACCACTAAGTAGGAGTGAACACCTGTGCTGGTTTTGCAAGGATGCTAAAGGTCTCACAAAAGCAGGGGTGTGAGACCAGCTGTTTTCACACTTGGCTGTGATTTGAATGTCCATGTTCGCCTGGCTGCATGGTCTACAGCTGAGTGACAAACCACCATTAAACTCTAATGGCTGACAAGGTGTTTATGTTTCTCAGGTGGTTAAAGGACTTGTCTACGATCACACATACGGCGCAGCCAGGACGCAACTCTGGGTCTCACTGTAGAGCTTACTTTCTTTCCATCTGACTACGTGAAATACATTTACCTCCAGGCCTGCCTCGGGATGCTGTGGTTCAGTTCCAGACCATGCAAGAAGGCCATCATCACAAGAAGGCCATCATCACAATAAAGCAAGTCATGGGAACTTTTTGGTTTCCCAGTGTCAAGGGTTATAACCCTGTTCCCAGTCATGTTTACACAACACTGCAGTCTATTAAGTGTGTAATAGCATTATGTCTAAAAACACAATGTATACACCTTAATTTAAAATTACTTTATTGCTAAAAAATGCTGATAATCACCTGAGCCATCTTTTTGCAGATGGTGCTGACTAACCAAGGTGGTGGTTGCCGAAGGCTGTGGCAGCTTTGGCAATTTCTTACAACAGTGAAATCTGCCACATCGACTGACTCTTCCTTTCACAAAAGATTTCTCTGTAGCATGCGATGCTGTTTGAGAGCATTTTACCCACAGTAGAATTTCTTTCAAAATTGGAGTCAGTCCTCTCAAACCCTGCTGCTGCTTTACCAACTAAGTTTATAAAATATTCTAAATCCTTCGTGGTCATTTCCACAGTGTTCACAGCATCTTCACCAGGAGTAGATTCCATCTCAAGAAACCACTTTCTCTGGTCATCCATAAGAAGCAACTCCTCGCCCATTCAAGTTTTATCCTGAGATTGTGACAATTCAGTCACATCTTCAGGCTCCGCTCCTAATTCTAGTTCTCTTGCTGTTCCCACCACATCTGCAGTGACTTCCTCCACTGAAGTCATGAAGCCCTCAAACTCATCAATGAGGACTGGAATCAACTTCCAAACTCCTGTGAATGTTGGCATTTTGACCTTCTCCCATGAATCAATGGTGAGTCCTTTCCAGAAGTTTTTCAATTTACTTTGCCCAGATCCATTGGAAGAATCACTGTCTATGGCAGCTCGAGCCTCATGAAATGTATTTCTTAAATAGTAAGACCTGAAAGTCGAAATTACTTTGATCCGTGGGCTGCAGAATGGGTGCCATGTCAGCAGACATGAAAACAATAATCTCCTTGTACATCTCCATCAGAGTTCTGGGGTGACCAGGTACATGGTCAAGGAGCAGGAATATTTTTAAAGGACTCCTATTTTCTTAGCAGTAGGTGTCAATAGTAGGCTTAAAATATTCAGCAAACCATGCTGTAAACAGATGGGCTGACATCCAGGCTTTGTTGTTCCATTTCTAGAGCACAGGCAGAGTAGATTTAGCGTAGTTCTTATGGGCCCTAGGGTTTTCAGAATGGTGAATAAGCACTGGCTTCAACTTAAAGTCGCCAACTGCATTAGCTCCTAACGAGAGAGTCAGCCTGGCCTTGGAAGCTCTGAAGCCAGGCATTGACTTCTCCTCTCCAACTATGGCAGTCCTAGATGGCATCTTCTTCCAAGATGAGGCTGTTTCATCTACACTGAAAATCTGTTGTTTACTGTAGCCCCCTTCGTCAATGATCTCAGGTAGATCTTCTGGATAACTTGCTGCAGCTGCTACATCAGCACCTGAACTGCACCTTGAGGTCTGTGTTACGGAGATGGCTCTTTCCTAAAACCTCACGAACCAACCTCTGTTAAAATCCTGGGTCAGGGGCCATCTGTGTTTAAGGACTGGAGCTTCTGTGAACAGGAACGTTACTCTTCAGTTTGTTCCCCATGTATACCTAAGGGGGCTACTGTGTACTTTAATCTACAGCCTGCTACTTCTCTGATTTTTTAGTCTTAGTAGTCACAGGATGACGTCCTTGTTGACTGTCACAACTGCAATATTTGTTTCTTGCTTTAGATTTATATTTTATTTCTACTTCTTGTCTTACTGCCATGGCTGCAGCTTCCATAATGTTAAGTACCAGTGTTGTCAGCTGGTTTCTCTGTCTTCTTCCTGACTACAGTAAGAATTTTTCTAATATTTGTTAAAAAATGATGTTGAATTTTGTTTGAGACGTATTTTCTTTATCATGTTATATAAGTATTCTTTTCTTTCTTGTTCACTAAGAATTACTCAGAATTTAAACCATAAATCAATAAATCAGGGACAAGTTTTTACCCTAAGATATAGTTTTTATTATAGTACTAGATTCAATTTGTCTTTTTAAAAATATGTTATGGATTGATATGAGTTCTCTGATTTAAAAAAAAGGAAAAAAATGCAATAAGGACAGATTGAAATTTGGGCATAGACCTTCAGGGTGGGATAAACAGTTTGTAGTAAAGCTCTTTAGGAGAATGTGATTATTAAATACCAAATTCATACATTTTATCGTCATTTTCTTCTAACAGCTCACGAATATCATTCTATAATAAACAAACATAAAAGTTTTGCTCTTAAAAACCTACTAGACAAGTGTTATAAAGGCAGTTAAAAAAAACTATGAGATTGTAAAAAATTTTAAATATACAAATATTATCACTTAAAGCTCCAAAAATTTAACATTTTGATAATTCTTATGATACTATGTATACTAGAAGATGGAGTTGTAAGAAATTTTCAAAAGCAGAGTTTTCTAGACTTTTAGAATTCAATATTCTAACACATGTATACACACACACACAAACATATATAAATGTACCGTGATCGTTTCTGATTGATTACTTGGTCCCTTCAAAGCTGAACAAAGTACCTGTTTTGTCTGTCAGTAAATACACCAGGCGCCCCAGTTCCTCTGGTATGGTGCTGGTCCGAACGACTGTGCCAGGAATGTTCTCGTCTTTCATAATCATCCATCCATATGCTGCTTTGCCCATGTCCAAGTTCACACGCAAACTGCCAAATGAAATCCACTGCAGTCATTACTGTGATCCAGACCTGCGCAGTAAGTTCACTCGTGGTTTCCCCGTAAATGTATTTATTTATAAACATTATCTTTAATTTTATATGGAAATAGATAACATTGGATTTTAGACTTTGAAATCAATGAATTTGATGACATTTAAGTCAACAAACATTGTCACACCCCAGATAGTGTTTGCAGGTGATAGAAAAGGGGTAAGTTGCTTTCTGTCCTGCAACACCATTCACGATGCTCAACAGAACAGACAACGAGACTGCCGTGAGCGCACACGCAGGGACGCAGCACACGGGGCTCCAGGGAGAGGCGCACGCACTTGGGGAAACCAGGCAGGGTCTTCCTGAGGATGCACATGTAAAATGGGTCTTAAGGCTTATTTTCTCATCTGACAACTGTTAACCAAACATCTCTTGTGTTTCAAGTGCTAAACTAGAAAACAGAAAAACAAACAGGATATATTATGATAAACAAAAAGATTTCTGCTACTATGCACTGAACTTTTTAGTTCTTTTTAAATTTCCATAATTTAAGCCTGCATAGTAAAACCAAAATTTAAAACACATATGATGGGTCATCTTATTGGGACAATTCTGCCACCGTCTCATGTGAAAGAATGGGACTGGAACACACAGCCTCCGGGGTGCCTCTGAGCCCCCCAACTCTGCCAGGCAGTGACACAAGAACGTGCGCAGAAACCTCACCACCTTGGGAGAGGCTCAGCTGTTTGCATACAGCAACTCAAAATTGTTCGGCTGTGTCTAATTTAATTCTATCAAGAAAGCACACAGGATGTACTTAAGCTATGGAGTGAAACTGCTGGTTTTCAACCAGTCTTGACCTACCAAAATGGCAATTCATATGCTTCCACCTATTAGTAAGTACACACTTGAAAAATAATCTTTAGGAATCACAATCAGTTTAGAAAGTCTATATGTGAGTTAAACAAATGAAATAATTTGTCCATAAAGTTCACATTTTAAAGATTAGATGAACTATGCTAGCCAGAAAGAAAATCTTTAACCATTACACGACTTTTTAAACCAGCATGCACCTCACCATCTTTTGGCTGTTTATAATCCTGTTAGAATAGGGAAACAAACCCATGGAGAACAAGGCCCCTAAGTGAAGAGGATGCTCCCAGCAAGACACAGCTCCTCAGAGTGTCCTGCTGAGGCCACGCTGCCTGCAGCCAGAGCCACCAGGCCTGCAGGTCGCCTCCAGGGGCTTCCTATGGACAACCAGGGTGGCGAGGAGACCTCCAACTGTCATAGCTACAGTGGAGAGGGAATGAGCCACTGTGGGCAGGCACCCAGAGGAGTACCTGACAGGAAGGAAAGGTGTAAGAAACATTTGGGACATTCCTACAAAAGGTTACTAAATAGCAATGTGTTACGGATGAGTGGGAGCTTTGAAGAAGGAAAAGAAAAGACATTTACATAGACTCTTCTTTGATTTGGGCTTTGGAGAAAGAGTCTTTATGAATCAGAAAAATGAAGTGAAAGTCATGGGCCGCTCAGCTGAAATTCGGCAAAAGCTGAGAGGGACGGAGGCAGGCGAGGTGGCAGTGAGTGCCCTGGTGCACAGCATAGGACGGCGTGTTTGGAAGGGGGTCTGACATCCTGGTAAACTCTCACAGCTCTCCTTCTTTGGCTCAGAGATCTGTACTTTGGGAAAACAAGACCTTTTGTCTGCCTTGGGTTCCTTCACATTTTGGATGAATTATTGTGGAAAATGCCAGCCTGTCTTGGCTATTGTCATACAAATGGATTTCTGTCCCTGCTGGGCAGGAGTCTCCGGAGCACTTAGTTTGCCCAGGGCTCAAGGCAGTGAAACCAAAGGAGCATCTTCAAGATGCTGTTCTCTTCAAATCATGAATGATTTCAGTGTAATAAAATAATTTCTATTATTATAGACTTGTAAGAAGTTATTATTTCATGGAATATGATAAATAATTGCGACTGAAATATTTTAGCCTGAATACAAATATCCTTTGAAGACTGTATAAAGCAGAAGCTACGCATGAAAACCAGGAGAGAGACCATGTTCAGGGTGATAAAAGTACGTAGAACTACTACAGAAAGCAAGTTTACAATTTACAAGTGAATATCCACTGAATAAATTGTGACCATACTACTCCACAGGGAGCAGAAGGTCAACATGCACAGTGATTCATGTTGTACACTTGATCAATGTTAATAAAGCAGTTCCCTTTTTAACACCTTAAGGACCACTCACGAGTTTGCTCCTGTTTCACGCGTCATCTGTTAAGGACCGCTCACGAGTTTTCTCGTTTTTCACTGTAGTTATAATGATTTAAATAATGTGCAGTTTGCCCAAAAAACGTGCGGTCCCTGGTGTATGTCTTAGAGATTTCTATGCGGTACGAAATGTGTTAATGCTAAATGTCTCTAAGATGCTCAAACTTCAAACACTAAGTTGACAGAGTAATTATCATCACTATACCTCATTTTCTTTTTGGTAACATCCTAATTTTATAGAGTTTTGAAGCCTAGACCCCCCAATTATAAGGCATTATGCTATGAGATGATTTGTGACCCTCTCACTATAGACACTGAGCATACTATTTAGACAAGAATATCAGAAATAGATTATAAAGTAATAGATACCAGATACATTTTCAGCTCATTATATTGCTAATTTAGCAACTGTGAAATTGTTACTAAGAGACCTATTCTAGATAAGTGGAAAAATTATTTGTAATTTCAAATGAATAACTGAACCAGGAGGTAATTATGACATTTACTGTCATGTAATAAGAAAAATGGAATAAGTTATCTTAAATAAATAGTGTTCAGGAATGTCATGAATAGGAACCCGTATGAATCTGCTTTATGCTTCAGGAAGAAGGTATGAGGTAAAGTTCAGAATATAAGATTCTCTTACTGATGGCTCCTTGTTGAACAAATACTCTACACCTCCTGCTACACCAGTGTCTGAGGAAGTAACTTGGACTTTGAATAACTCTGAAGTTTATTTTCCTAAAATACACAATGTGATCTCATTTGGGCCCCACCGTGCTACCTTTAAGCTTTAATTTGTTACAATTAAACCTGCAGCAGTGTACAAGCCAGGTGGACCCAGTCCCCTCAGGGAACGAATCTACCTGAAATAATTCACGTGCTTTCCTCCCTGAGTGAGACTTATTTTTAGATTCTAAACCGAGCATAAGAAAATAGAAGTCATTTTAATCAGAAGTTTTATCAGAAGTAATTAAAACCATTTCCTGTAAACTGTAAGTCTGAAAAGACACAGAGGCCATTTTATCTGAATTTCTCCCAACATTTTAAATTGTGTGCTATCTTTGAATTTTTCATGACACACCATGGACACAGACAATGGCACCAAAACATTTTCATCGGTGAAATCCACCTAGCACCACCCATGGTGAAGACAATACTCGAGCCTCCAGGACTTGCTGAAGACCTGTCCCTGGGCTTCAGACTGATACATCCCTATTGTCTGTGAGACATCTCACCTTGACTCAGCAGACACCTTTATACGAATACATACTCCGAGGAGGTCAACTTTCCTACTCTTCCTCCCCCTCCTGTGCCAAACAAAATAGAAACAAACACCTGTACTCTTTCTCAGTGAGGAGGGACATCTCCATCCCACCCACCAACACAGGCAACAGCAGGATCCTCTCCGGCCCCTCTTCCTTCCACTGTCCAATCCAAACTATCATGAGCTCCGGCCAACTCAGCCTCCTAAAACCTGCCTTCCAGGCTTCATGGAAGGAAGCGCGGGTAACTGCACTTCACAGGTTTGATGTCAGAAATGGCTTGTACTAGTTCCTAATTTTCAGACTTGCTAGTTCAAGAGCTTAGACTAGTGACAGATTCAGATTTGATCTTTCTGAGCTGCAGTAATAACAGGTACAGAATGCCACGTACTGGCAAGGTCACTGCAGGAGTAGCAACGACACGGAACAGGAGGTGACAGAGTGGCAGCGGGCGGGCAGGAGGTGAGAGGGAAGGTCACTGGTCTGAACAGCCCGAGGTTTCACACAAAATGCAGACCCTGAGCCGCAGCGGAAAGGACTGGGGGAGGGGAACACGTTTATATGGCACCCAAGGGAAGCGCCTTGTCAGCAAGGTCCCTCAGGTACATCACATATGCACATGTCATATGTGTTCCATCACCAGAATGAAGGCGGAGACGGACCCCAACATGTGAGAGTTACATTTGATTTGTATCTGACGCAACAGATACTAAAGACAAATACAATGTAGTCTCAGGTTCTAAGACATAGCAAATCTAATAAGGTATAAAGAGTAGTTTAAATTGGTATAAGCAAAATTCTAAATCATATTGTAAAGTTTCTGAGTGAAAACAATAAAAAATACTGTATAAATTTTTTTTTTAATTCTTAAAAGAGATAAAGGACTCACTAGATAGGGAAGAATTTCTTGAGCTAAATCCAAAGGGAAATAAGGAACCCAGAAAGGCAAGTGATTACAAAGTCTCCTCTGCCCCGACACCACCTGCCCATCCCCACACGTTAGAACTTTCTTTGCAATGGTTCACCTGGGCAGGGGGCAAAAATAAATATCCAGAACCATCAAAAGGGAACCAAAAAGAGACACTCCTTCCCACAATAAGCTGGAAGGACTACACCATCAAATCAAGGGAAAACCAGAAGTCAGTGAGCCTGCACATGGAGTTGAAGCCACGTTCCGATGTCCTATATGATCCTGCAACTCTGACTCCTGACCGTGGATAAAGATGTTCCAAGACAGAGGGTTCCCCCGAGCACACGGCAGAAGCAAGTACACATGTCTTGGGAAAAAGTACCTTCATCTTTGTTCTCAAACGATTCCCATAATTAGGTTTGCAAACACAATTACCAAAAACACCTACCATAACAACAAATACCACCACCTAGCAAAACAAGACACCATGATCCAGAGCCAGAAGACCAAAATACAAGAGAAAACAATTGACAAAGGTATCAGACATTATACATATAGATACAGACTGTAACACAACTGGATGCATAAGAAAAATTTTAAAAATATTTGCATGGAATAGAGAACTATAAAAATGAAATGTGATAAAGAAACCAAAAAATCAATAATTGATTTTAAGAAATCAATTGGTTTAACAGCTGATTAGACACTGCCAAAGACAGAATTAGTGATTTGGAAGACAGGAATGAAGCATGAGGCAAAGAGGTAGAAAATACAAAAGTAAGAAGAGCAGAAACAAAAGACGTGATGAGGTTACCTACCAAACATTGAATTGATGTCCCAAAAAGAGAGGAGACAGAGAGGGAGACAGAATGGGGAAAAGGCAGCATTTGAAGAGATGATGACTGATTTTCTAGAATGAATGAAAGAAATCTATCTACAGATTTGAGAAGCCCAATGAATCCTAACCATGATATAAAAAGAAAAATTATGCCTAGACACATGACAGGAGGGTGTAGAATGCCAAAAATGAAGAGAAGATTGAAAAGCTGGAAGGAGCAGAAGGACACAGTAAAGACTTTAAAGATGACAACTCAGTAGGAACAATGGAAGCCAAAAGAAAGTAAAAGAAATGTGACAACCTAGAATTCTATACCCAATGAAATTAATTTTCAAGAAAGAAGGTCAAACGAAAATTGAGAGTTCCCAACAAAGACCAGCACTAAAGAAAATACAAAAAGGACAATTTTCTGACAGAAGGAAAATTATTCCATGTGGAAGGTCTGTGACGGAAGAAGAAATGAAGATCAAAAACACAGATAACCCAAGATGACAGGAAACGTATATCTTTGAGGTTTAAGAATAACTAGGGTTTTATTTGGGGATTAAGACTAACTGGAATTAAAAATAAGTGACCAAAACATCCAGAAGGGGTTAGTTAAGTTAAACACTTCTAAGGTAACATGTAAAGAAACTGACTTTAGACTCTGAGAAGTCAAGAATGTTTTTAGTTTCCAGTGTAACTACTAAAAGAACAAAAACAGCTTATATAACAACTTCCAAACTACTGGAGAAAAAAATGGAACTATAAAAAATAATACGTAAAATGGCAAGAAAGGAGAAAAATATTGGATACGTAAGTGGTATTAAAACCACAAAATAGATTTAAACTAAAAATATAACAGTACAATAGCTGTATATGTACTAAAATACACTAGTCAAAAATTATCAGAGTAGATAAAAATTAATGACAAGACGGCATGCTAATACAAGATGTATGCTAATTACATGAGACATAAAATAAATATACAGAGAAGTTGAAAGTAAAAAATGGAAAAAGATATGCCAAGCAAATTAAAGACAGCTGGCACTGCTACATTAACGCAAAACAAAGTAGAATTTAATGCAAAAAGCTTTAGTAGAGATAAAGAAAGTCATTTTATAATGAGAAAATGCTTAATTCACCAGGAATAGATAACAACTTAAGTTTGTATGCATCTAATACCAAAGTCACAAAATATATAATACCCAAAATGGACAGAAATCTAAGGAAAAACAGACAAATTCACAATACATATGAGAGATTTTAAAACCTCTTAGCAAATGTTAAAAAGGCAGGGGAAGACCAGCAGCAGTAGTGAGGAACTGAACACCAAGATGAACAATCCGACCTACCACACAGAGGGACACTATGACCAACAACTCAGAATCCAAGTTGTTTCGAACCAAACACAAAATGTTCCTAAAAAATTGACTAAAAGCCTATACACATTTCATAGATCTAAAATTAAAAAAAGGTACATTCTCTGAAAAAAATGCAATTAAGCTAAAAATGAACAAAGAAATAATCAGAAAATTTTCAACTATGCTTGTAGATTAAGAAGTAACTTTGTAATAATCACGGGTCAAAGAAGAAATCACAGTGGAAATTAAAATATTCTGTATTTGACAATAACAAAAATACATATGAAAACTTTTGAGATATAACCAAACTAATACTTATAGGAAAATTTACTGCCTCAAACACTTATATTCAAAAGGAAGAGGGGAAAAAAGCTAAAAACTAATCAATTAAGCATCTATCTCAAGATACATTTAAATAAACCAAAGAAGGTAGGAGGAAAGAAATGAGGTAAGGAAATATTAATGACACTGAAAAGTAACACACAGCACGAAGCCAATGAGACCAGAGTAGGTATTTCCGTAAAACACGGAAGTTGGCAAACCTACTTGAAGACTGGTCAGCAGAAAGGGAAGAAATAACAAGCATCTAGAATGAAAAAGATCAAAATCACAGATCCTATATATGTGAGAAATAACAGGAAAACATTATAAATAAACTTTTGTGAACCAATTTTAAAATTTAAATACAATTGACATATTTCTTAAAACTACAACTTTGCAAAACTGACTCAAGGAATTAAAAATTTGAATAGCCCTAGAACTGTTAAAGAAATCAAATCTATTGAAAATCTTTCCACAGTGAAAAGTTCAGGCTCACATGGCCTTCTTGATGTGATAATGTTCAAGGAATAAACAATTCCAATTTTAGATAAAATATTTAAAAGAAGAAGAAAACGAGAAAAGACTCATCAATGTCTTTATGCAACTGGCATGATCCTGATACTAAAGTCCAAAGAGTGGTTGACGAGGGAAAATCACAAGTCAGTGTCAGTCATATACACCGATGCAAATATCTCAAGAAACGCAAGCAAATGCAGCACAGCAACATACAAACAGTGCTACACCACGATCTTGTCAGGATTTTGCCCTCAGTAATACAAGGTTGGTATGACACTATAAAGTCAAGCAATATAATTTACCATGTTAAGAAAATTTAAAGAGGAAAAATCATCAATAGATTTAGAAAAATATTGTTAAAAATACTTTTCAGTTAAAAATAAGTTTTAGCAAAATAGGAATAGGAAAAACTTCCTCAACATATGTTGAGGAAGGTGTCTACAAATAACCTACACCACATTTAAACAACAACTTTTGAAAGTTTTGCCTTTGACAATGGGAACAAAATCAGAGTGTCTATGATCACTACTTCTCTCCCGCAGCACGCCGGAGATCTCTGCTGTAGTAACAAGGAAGAAAGAAATGGTGAAAAGGATTGGAAAAAGAAAAAAGGCGGTTATTATTTACTGATGATATCATTATATATACAGAAAATTCAATATATGCTACGTTAACAGTTAAAATCAATAATCAATTTTTACCAAAATCAATGGGTTCAATCACTTTACAGAAATAAACTTTATTTCTTCACGCCAGAAAAAGGAGATAGGTAATGGCTCTTTTAAGAAAGGTATATATACAAAAGCAGTTTTAAAATATCAAGTATCTAAGAATTGCTCTAACAAAAGTTATACAAGATTTCCATGGAGAAGATTTTAAAACATATTTTTACTAAAAAATACCTAAATAAAATTAAGAGATATACCAGATTCATAGCCAAGAAGAGCCAAAACACTCTTTAAGAACACAAGGAGATAGGACTATCAAATATTGACTTACTATAAAAGCCTGTTCCTTAAGACCTTTGTCAGTTGGTAGGAAATAGACTAACAGTCAACAGGAACAGACCAGGCAACCCCAACCACACACACACACACACACACACACACACACACACACACACACAGCCCTGGCCCACGCAGCAGTGGCATGAGATCACAGGGAAGAGGCTTTTCTGTAAAGGGTGCTGAGACAACCGATTTGGAAAAAATTGGTATCTGAAAACCCTACTTCATACCATATTTAAAAAATGAAAAAACAAACCACGCCCAGTGGTCAGAGGAAAGGCACTTAAGCTTTTAAGAAGACAGCTTCACTTCCTTGGAATACTGAAGGGTCTTTTTGAACAACATAAAAGGAAGGATAGCCAACAACAAAAAAGATTTATATATTTGGCTACATAAAATCAACAACTTTTTACCCCCAAAATTTCACCACTGGGTAGGTAAAAAGTCAAGGTCAAGCCACAGGCTGAGAAACATATCAGTAAAATAGAAATGAAAAAGAACTAGCATCTAGAACATATAAATAACTACAAACTGCCCAGAAGAGCGGACAAAAGACTTAGAAAGTTCACAAAAGAGAAAAATCTAAACAGCCGATATACACTGGCATAATTGTTTAGTCTCACTACCAATCTGTGAGATGATGAAAGTCAATGAGGAACCAACTTACGTGCTGAATGTTGCTGAGGATGTGAAACACTCTCTACGGTGATGTTGGAATGGTAAAGTGGTACGACCACATTGAAAACACTTTGGCATTATCTAGTAAACGTGGTAAATGCCACCACCACATAATGCCACCCCTAGATACTGTTTATTTACCAGGGTGCTTATGTGCAGAACACATGTTCATGAATATCAACAGCAGCACTGCTTATAACAGCAAAAAATCCAGAATCAACCCAAGTCCAAGAGCAACAGAATGGTACAACCACATTGAAAAACACTTTGGCATTATCTAGTAAACGTGACAAGGTAAACAGCCCTTAGCATCAGTGCTTTAAAGGAAGGCTCTGTATTTACAAAGGTTCTTGAGTGTTTCTCAGCAGGGACAGATTTATCACTTTGTCACACATTTTGCCTCTATCCCCCAAGCAGAGGCCTCAGGTAGGGGTGGAAACCTCTCTGACCTATACTGATAAGACAGTGTTTAGATTATCAACTAGAATTTATACAGCACTTCAAAGTACATGGACCAAAGAGGCAATAAGTAAAGAGACAAGTAACTGCAAGTCCTTGACCTCAGGGAACCTTAAAAGTACTATAAAGAATTCTGATATTCAGTTTGTTTTTTTTAGGAGAGATGTTCAGGATTTGGGGAACACATATCCATTTTAGAATTACACAAGTAAAAGTTAAATTTTGTAGTATTTTCCTTTGAAAGACAATGTAGATTGTGTCAAGTAACTAAAAGTAATTTATTCTATACACAGAAATTTTTATAAAACAGCTTAACTTTCTCAAATTTGAAAAGGCTTTTAAGAGTGTTAGGACAATAAAGGAAAAAGCACTTTACCGATTTGTGTACTTCGCAAAACAAAAAAAGTTTTTGAAGTCTCATCCTTTATTAAATCTAAAAGCATATTTAGGCAAATACTAAAATGTATTTTATCCGTATTTAAAGAATACTTTGCCAAAGGAAAATAATTTGCTTTAAGCGAATGTAAACCTGAATCCCCTAAATCAGTGTCCTGTGCCTATTACACCTTACAGTTCTTATTCCTTCTGCTAAACCTGTGTCACTGCAGCTCAGACTGCACGCCAGGGTCGAGGACTCCACGCAGTGGGTGTGCGATGCTCTGGAGACGGCAGAGGAGCAGCCGTAGCTCTGCCTAGCGAGTCTCTCCGCGCTTCACTCAACACGATAAATGTGAAATGGTTTCTTAGAGCAAGACAGACCAGCAAAAAAGCCTGTTATCGTCCTCATTTTGTAAGCGGATGTTAGAAAGAAAAAATACAGACCAAAGAAAGGGAGTGTGTGTATGTGTGTGTGTGCCGGCACATGTGTGTGCGTGTAAATGCACACACACGTCTGTATCTGTGAGCTTGCACAGCACACCCAAGAGGCTTTACGGAAGTCACCTAGACAGAGCGAGACTACAGACAGCACTTACTTTCTTCTCTTTGATTAGGTGTTTTCTTTCTTACTGTAATATATATAACTACTGAACATGAAAGTAAAAAGCAGTTCTAGTTTAAAAAATGCTTACAAAATGCACTTTCGTAACTGTAATTACATTTTCCTATTAACTGGATAAAGGGAAAGGGGCCAAGTCTCTTCATATTGTTATTATATTTTACTGATGAGAAAAATAACTGACGTAGTCCACAGAAATAAAATATTTCACCAAAACACTATAATGAAAATCCCAATATCGTTGAGCGGTTTCTATCGAAGTGCCCCACAAACAAGCAGGAACAAGACTCCCTGCCATCCCTTCACACGGTAGGACAGAAGCAGCCTCGAAAGCAACATTCCACGGAGAAGACCAATCAATGAGAGCAAAGAAGGAAAACCGAGGGATTCCTAAGAAGAGACGTGTCTGCTCCACAGAGGCGGAGCTGGTGACCCGCGCTGGCGGCCGAGGAGCGCACTGGTGGCCGGCCCTGCCGTCCCTGCCCAGACTCGGCCGCGCTCGCCGGGCGCCTCGCCGGGACCCTTCTCCTAAGGCCTGCGAGGCCCTCTCCGCCCCACCCTGCTTCCATCCCCGAGCAGCGCCCACCACCACACAGGCTCTCAAGGACGTGCAGTGCCCCGTCGGAAGGCCGGCCAGGGTGCGGGGCCGCCCCGCACTGTCCCTTCTCTGTAGTGCATGAACACAAGGTGGTGAGTCTGGGTGTGAAGAATAGGAGTTACATCTTCTAAGTCTAATTCCAAACATGGCCATGAAGGCCATTCTTCTATACATGAAATTTCATGGCTCAAAGTCCTCACTTCTCTGTGAGGAAAGCCCGATCACAGGGACGCAGGTGACTGGGCAGAGGCACCTGTCGCTGCTGGGGACGCACCGAGCAGCCCAGCCAGGAGCTCACCGCAAGCACCGACCACAGCGGAACCGGGGCGGCGGGGTAACGTCAAATGCTGACCGGAAAAAGCGCGTTTGCAGAGGGGAGTGGGGTGGTTGTCAGAGTTAAAATATTTCAAAGTCCTTGGACTGTGTGAAAGGAAAGAAAAGATAAAGCCTAAGTTTAAACTTTATTAAAGAGTACATATTAAATGTGGAAGATTTCTAGGGAAACCACAAGAATAGAAATGCATGGTATTACTTCCAAGCTAATAGAAAAAAAATGGAATTTAAAAAACTCACAAAGATGCAAGAAAAGAAAAATAAATATAGTAGTGGAACAAATCAAAAGCAAAAATAAGGCACCAGAAATTGATGCAAATATGTCATTAATCACAATATACGTAAAATAAAGACTGTATTTCAGAAACCAGAGCACCCACTGCATGCTGTTGATATGAGATTTTCACTCTTCAGGAAGACAAGAGCAATTCTACACCTCTAAGCATCGAAGAACACAGTCTCACGAAGGGGAGACAGACAAATCCATCACCGTGGTGAGAGACGTACACACTCTCAGTAACCAATGTTAAGGAGATTTAAAAAAAACACACACAAGCATATAGATGACATTAAGAATTACAATAGACAAGATCGATCTAACGGACTTCTATAGGACAATTCACTCAAGAGAACACATATATTTTTAAAGTACACATGGAATATTTTTCAAATTGGCTACTTACCAATACATAAAGCACAAAGTAGTAACACAAATAAAGCGTTACAAAGCTCTGGAAGCAATTTCCAGAAGAATCCCAAAAATATTTTGTGCGTGAAGCTCTGATAAAAATGAGCCCACAGCCCAGTATGACCTAGAAAGCCGTATTTCAGAAGTGCCTATCAACATATTTTTTCCGTATTAAGAAACTATCCTACCCCTGGCTGGCAGGTCCTTCAGACAGCACCCAAACACGCATGTCCACCCTTCCCTGCACCTGCAGTGTGGCCGCCAAGAGCGTGTGAGCACGGCTGCGGTTTCTGTGTGGGACCCACTGCAGCCTGCCTGGCCTGAGACAGGCGTTAACTAAGACAAGCAGGAGCAGCGTCCTTCTCCTCACCACAAGTGAATGTGTTTCCTCCTTCACTGACACCTGACCTCGCCCACACTCTCGCCTGACACTGGGTGACGTGACAACAGGGAGAGAAGGGCTGTGAGTGGCGTGGGGGGGGAGGAGGAATGGGGTGAAGGAGGCTCTTGGTGGCCTCGCGTGGAGGGTACATGACAGGTGGAGGGGAGAGGACAGGTGTGGGGGTGGAGGGTACATGACAGGTGCGGGGGAGAGGACAGGTGCGGGCGATAGGACGTGGTAACGGCAGACCACCAGTCTCGGCCTTTGGTCAGGTGTGGGGTAGAGTACTGGGACCGGGGGGTGGG
>CAUYPO010130278.1:0-81378 GCA_963574435.1 Cheirogaleus major
CCTCCCTTCGATTTTCCTTACTGTGACGGGTCCATTTAGTTATTTTCTGTGTGTTCGTTTTTGTTTTTATCCGTCTGGTTTATCTGTTTTGCAGAGTTTTCATTCTCATGAGTGTGTGTGTGCACGTGTGTGTGCATGTGTCTCTGTGTGTGTGTGTAACTGTGTTGGAAACATCTCCTGCTCCCGGACTCTGCAGGGTGGGGGAGCCCCAGTAAACGTTCAGGGAGCCTGGGGAGACCCACTTTGAATGGGAGTGGCTGCCACTGTCCCTCACCTGGTGGTGAGGACGAGGGGCCACCTGGGGGCCTTCCCCGCTCCCCGGGGCGCCAGCCGGGACCTCCTCACTGCCACCAGCCCCTCAGGTCAAGGGCACGGACTCCTGGGCTTAGAGTAGGGCCCCAAAGGAAAGAGAGGGAGTTTGTGTTAAACCAACGCATCTGCCCTGCCGCACGTAGGCTCTGAGGGAGGAGCAGTAAAGAGCTTGTTGGAGAGCAGAGACTCCAGGCGTGCACTCTGGGTAGATGTCACAGGTGAGCGGCCCGTTGTCAGCCCAGGACTCGCGGGCTCGCTCCACAGGGAAAGCTGGGGGCTCAGGCATGTCTGTTGGGGGCCGCACCAGTGGTCTTGGTGGCCCATCTTTCTTCTCCTCAATCCTGCAACAGTGGCTGACGCATGTGGCTCCTGTAGAACCGTGGTCCCCAAACCCCGGGCTGTGGCCTATTAGGGACCAGGCCACAGAGCTCCATCAGCCCCCCCCCCCACAACTACCATGGAAAAATTGTCTTCCATGAAACTTTAGAACTGGGAACCACACAGCAGGAGGTGAGCTGGCGAAGCTTCATCCGTATTTACAGCCGCTCCCCAGCGCTCACATCACCGCCTGAGCTCTGCCTCCCAACCCCAAATCCAAGGAAAAATTGTCTTCCACGGAACTGTCCCTGGTGCCAAAAAGTCTGGGGACTGCTGCTGTAGAAGTTAATATATGCATGTATTTTTCAAAACTTTTGAAATCCATTTACACCCCCAGCCAGAATTTCCTTAGGAAAAGACTCCTCAAAGTCTCCTTTCCACCGTGCAAAACAGTAACTGTTTTTCTCTGTCCTGAACTTGCCTGTTTTTCTGTCACATATAAAGCTTGTCCACCCCCAGGGTTTCCACAGTAGATGAGCGATCGGTGCCTCCTGGCCGCATGTGACTTCAGCAACCCCCTGGGACTTCCCCGCCCAGCAGGAGAGAACGTCACTTTCCTTAGGAAGTTTTCCGGTGACAACCCCTGTAAAACCTGTAAAACGTATCAAATGTGTGTTCCTTTAATTTAATACACCTGTCATTATCCACCTGACAGTCCTAAAAGCTGAGCTCGTGCGGTTTCTGCATCAGCCAAAGGACGAGTTCGATGGGACCCTCATTTCTGAGACGAGGACGCCCAGATTCAATAGAACTTAAGGGACTTTCCTAAGAGTCTCGTGGCCAGCAAGTGGCAGAGTCTGACTGGCCCCCAAAGCTATATTTTTATAATTCATTATAAAAACAACAAAACTATACGAGAGGAAATTGGGAGACTAGAGAAGGGATGAAAAAAATCCTTTTGTTATATTTTTATTGCACTTTTCAGTCACTTATTTGGACTGTCTGTGTGTGTGTGAGAGTGTGTGTGTGTGTGTCTGCGTAGGTGCGTCTTGTGATTTGTGTCCACGGCACCTGTCGGTCCATGCTCTTCGGGCCACGTTACACCACGGGCGCTGCTCGCGTCCTGACTCCATAGCCACCCTTTCCGATCACCGCGCAGTGCTCTGCATCACCTGTGACCGTGACGTACGGGGTTACTCTTCTCCCACTCCACCACGCCCCCCTTTCCCCGGGTTTCTCCTCAGAAACGCTGCCGGGTGGACACCGCAGCAATTTAAGACCGTGTCTTCAGGCTAGGTCCCCACACAGAGAACGAGTGGCACAAACGTTCTCAACTCTCGTATGATAAAAATCAGCGCTCTTTCCCCCACAGAATCTCTTTAAAAGTATACATTCGAATTGATTTCACCCATATCCTACATCTGTCGAATCTGGCAATCTCTACCAAAATTGTACGATGCATTGCCTTTGACCCACAAACCACAGATCATGCGGACATATTCACAAAGGTTCACCTGTACACGCAAGTACAGACATGTGTTTATAGCAGCCTCATTTATAATGGCAGAAAACCAGAAATAGCCAGAGTCTCCCTCCACTGACGACTAATGGAATCCATCAGAATATATTCCTAACATGGAGCAGTGTGCAGTTAAAACAGAAGGCAGCTGCACATGTACTGACATGGAATTTTAAATACATTAATGTTTATTTTGACCCTTTCGTGTAAAATAATAATCTTCATGCCCCTAAAAAGGTAAACTCTCATAAAGCCACGACACCCTTAAAACTAGAAAAAAGGGATGGTGGGTCCCGACAGGCAGGCTGGGATTTTCACACACGAATGTCCTTGCCTTGTGTTCCGTCTGTCTCTTCTTCCAGCCGTCCAGACACGCCACACAAATCAGGCACGGTGTCCACTCATGTCTGCAGAATTATTCCCTTAAAAGATGGGCCATCTCTGACCGTTCCCGCGCTCCGTAGCCGACAGAGAGCGCCGGGGGCCTTCACGTGGTGTCTGTCTTCCCCCACGCTCGGCTCCACGTCAGAGAGGTCCGGGCAAGAGTCCCGGCTCCGCCCCCAGCAGGCTGGGCGGCCCTGAGCAAGTTACTCACCTTCTCTGGTGCCCCAGCTGTTCCACGTGTCTAGACACGCCGGCAGGGTTGTTGTGTGGGTTACACGCGATGAAGCTAGTGACACTCTGGCTTTATGGTCCTACCGAGCGAGGTCAACTGCGCCCACCTCCGTGTCCCCCGGCTACAGCCGTGAGTCGACCTGGCTCAGCTACAGGTCACAGATCACAACCCCCGAAGGCAGCATCACCACTGCTTGTTCAATATTCCGCGCCTCATCCTTGGCGCGGTCAGCAGTATTTTTAAGAAAAGGTGTATTTTACAACTTAGTTATGACATTTCAGATGGGAGCCAAAAGTCCTTTTGATACAACAGGCAATATTTTTTGTGAAAAAAAAAGGGGATGGTTCAGTACCTGGAATCCTATTTATGGCTTCACTAACCTTTGGTTTCACAGACTTCTCGTACTGACTCGGGTGGTGTTTTAAACAGAAAGCGCTCTGCGCTAGAATTCCCTTGCGTGGCAGCTTTACCCGGCTGAGGGTCCCTAAAATGCTCCGTGGGTCTGTGGAGACTTGTTGGCAAATGAGGATTCTCTGTAGGCCACGCGGCTCCTGTTCTGACCTGTCGGCGCCCGGTGGCGGCCCTCTCAGCAGACTTGGGACGGCTCTGTGTAGAGACAGGCGGGGAGTTTGCCTCAATGTTTCTGATAAATGCTTAAATTCCTTTCTGTGTCTCTCTGTACGTGGATGCAGCCATCAGTATAACTCTATCGAATTGCTTATTTGTTGTCAGAAGCTATGTTTGGTTCGCGCTGTACTTACCTTCTTCACTGCAGGGTGTGGTAAGAGCTTTTGAGTCCCGTGAAAATGCATACAACAAAGCCTATTTTTTTGCCTGAGCTGAACTAAGCACTTTTATTTGCATACATTTAAAAGACCAGAGTGCAGCGCGGAGTTCAAGTAGTTGCGTAAAACACAGTGAGCCGCAGCCGCCACGTAATCACACCGAGATGAACGCATTTCCCTCTTTGTGATTTTACTGGGTCAAGCGCATCTCTGCATTAATTAAACAAATGCATAATTAATCACAGAGAGTGAACAACAACAAAAGAAAAGTCCCTTGCCCAGGCCCCACGTCTCAGTGCTAAAGTGAGATCTTCTGTGTTGAATTAGGTGGAAACAGCCACAGATTCCGACACGGAGAGCCGGGGCCTGCGGGAATACCACTCCGTTGGCGTGCAAGTAGAGGACGAAAAGCGGTAACTCACCCCCTCCGACATGCGCGGTGTTCCCCAAGCGAGAGCTGTTTGTCAGAAACCTGATTGTGGGCGTCTGGGTCTTGCCAGCCGTCAATAATTCATGCCATTTGTGGAACAGGGTCATATGTTTATACTTTTCGATTCGTATCGTTCAAGTACGAGTTGGCATTTGCCTATGTCTGGTTTCTGTGAGAGGAAAGGGAATAATTCTTTCTGACGTAATTTACCGCCTGTGAACGCAGAGCGGCTGACAGCCGGAGAGTCAAAGCTCCGTCCGGGGAGAGAGGCAGGCAGAAGGCGGAGCAGGTGTGTGCTTCTCACCCTGCGCCATGGGAAGTAAGAAGAAAGTGAGGGGCGAGAATGAAGCAGGTCCACGCTGTTAGCTGTGCTGTGCATAGAATTGTTCCACTGCAAAGGAATGACCTCAAAACACAAAATGCAAAGAGATGCCCACTGCAGTATTGTTACTTCTGTAAGGAGGCAAGGTAACTGTTTCAGTTTGCACTTGAAACAGCGTGTACAACAGTTTTACAGAGACACATGCTGCCGAGGGCGTGGCCTGCTGGGCCGCAGCGAGCCCCTGGCAGGCGCGGGGCTGGGAGGCGTCCCTCGAGGCGGGGGCTTCAGTGCCCAGCCTGTAGAGGTCGATGGCAAGGACGTCCAAACAGACGTCTCCGGGAGGCTGGGCTCGCGCCTTCCTTGCGAGCCACAGCTCCTCGCCTTCCCGCCACCTGCAGTGAAGGGAGCCAGCGGCCACATCAGTCACCAGCTGCACACGCAGCCATGTGCGGGACGCAGTTCCTCACTGCAGAGCCAGACACACAGCCACGGTAACCTGGGCTGGGCAGGCACACACATCACACGCAGAGACACACATGCTACATGGAAACATGTCACACAGAGAAACATGCACACATCACATGCGAACACATGCTACGTGGACACATGTCACACACAGAAACATACACACATCACACGCAGAGACACACGTGCTATGTGAACACACATGTCACACACAGAAACATACACACATCACACAGAGACACACATGCTACATGGACACACATGTCACACACAGAAACATACACACATCACACAGAGACACACATGCTACATGGACACACATGTCACATGTCATACACAGAAATATACATGCATCACACACAAAGACACACATGCTACATGGACACACATGTCACACAGAAACATACATCACACACAGAGACACATGCTACATGGACATACATGTCATACACAGAAACATGCACACATCACACACAGAGACACACATGCTACGTGGACACACATATCATACACAGAAACATACACATACATCACACGCAGAGACACACTATGCAGACACACACAGATACACATATCACACACAGTGATACATACTACACAGATGACATGCAGACACATGTATCACACATGCACGTATCACACGTATACACACACGCAGACCCAGACCACACGCAGGGCTCACCAGCAGCATCAGCCCCGGCGACCAGCTCTCTCCTTCCCGATCGCCTCAGTCCTCGGCTGGGCGGGGACGGGGCAGCCACACACGAGAGTGTCTCTAAAACGCCTTCTCAAGGCAGAGCATGCATTCGTTGTCTGCACTCGAGAGTTAACGGACAAGAGGGTGTCACGTCACCCAGCTGGGGGGGAGCTCAGGCCTCAGAGGTGACAGGGGCGTCAGTGACACTCAGCGTGACGCAAACATTTTCCACTGGAAGCAGCAACACAGGGCGTCATTTTACACGCACACAACGGAGCGGGAGCTGTGTAAACTCTTAGCGTGTTTCTGAAAGGAAAGTAACCGCTCACTGATGGTGATTTCAAAAAGCACATTGACTCTCCCTGTACCATTCAATTAACTCCAATCTTTTTCCAGTTTACTTTGTATTTTTTGTAGAGATGGGGGTCTCACTTTTTGCCCAGGCTGGTCTCAAACGACCCCGGCCTCAAGCAATCCTCCCACCTCAGCCTCCCAAAGTGTCGGGACGACTGGCGTGAGCCACCGTGCCCAGCAATAAACTTAAATCTTAACTGGGCGCTATGTAGGCATCGAGACAAAGGCAGATGTTAAAGTCTGGTTATGTGCAGAACCAGGTGTTCTTCCCTGGATAAAGCACCAGCCTGTCCAGCCGAAAACACGCTGGTCCTTTCTCTGAGTTGTTGGGTTGCCGTAGTCCAGGTGTGCCCCCTATAAGCCGTTTTTAGGATTTCATTGCACGTCGGTCGCAGAAAGGGCACCATCTGTCCCCTCTCCCTCCTTTCCAGACACGGGCGTTTCAAGCGCTCCAACAGCGTCACGGCCGCCGTCCAGGCCGACCTGGAGCTGGAGGGGTTCCCAGGACACATCACCACGGAGGACAAAGGCCTGCAGTTCGGCTCCTCCTTCCAGCGGCACTCGGAGCCCAGCACGCCCACCCAGTACGGCGCGGTGCGGACTGTGCGGACCCAGGGCCTCTTCAGCTACAGGGAGGACTACAGGGCCCCAGTGGACACCGCAGACCTGCCCCCTCCCGACCCCTGGCTGGAGCCGTCCCTGGAGACAGTGGAGACCGGCAGGATGTCTCCCTGCCGCAGGGACGGCTCGTGGTTCCTGAAGCTGCTGCACACGGAGACCAAGCGGATGGAAGGCTGGTGCAAGGAGATGGAGCGAGAGGCAGAGGAGAACGACCTCTCGGAGGAAAGTAAGAGCCCAGACCTTCTTCCCCGGGGCCCTTTGCACCCTGGCGGGTTTTCGGTAAAGCAAAAATGGCGACGCTAATGGGGGAATTCCTTTGGCATTTGAGTGAATGAAGTAAGTGTGCTTTCTGCTACATCCCAGTCAGTTATAAGAGAAGATATAAATGCCTGAAAAGAAAAGCAGTGTCTGAAGTGTCGAAGGGGGTCCTTTCGTGTGCGTGTTTTGTTTTGTTAGAGAGGTTGACGATGAGGTCGATTGTGCCAACGGTTTTATTGGTACCGTAGTTCATCTCACATTCCGCCTAACGGTCCTCTTGAATTCCGGCAGTAACTCCATTTGGAGCAATCCGATTCTTTTCTAGAGTTGTCACTGTGCCCTGTTTATAGGAAAATGCCCCGGCATTCTGCCACAGGAAGGCTGGAGCTAAGTAGCAGATTCGGCGGGTTAGCTGCGTGGTGGCGAGCCGCGCTTTCCTTCCCGGCCGAGGGGTGATCTCCCCGCCAGCTGTGGCCTGCAGGTCTCTGCCTCTCCCCGGGAACAGGGACAGCACCCACTGTCCACCCCCCACCCCCATTCACCTGCAGAAACCCACCCCCACGACTGCTCAGAAGCCGCATCCTTCACTAGCAGCTGTGCGGACGCCCATCTCTGTTTACGGGCCAAGAACACCAAGAATGTAATCGCAAAATGCTTAGAACTAACACTCACTTCTAACAAAATACAGTTTCACAGAGGTATGTCTTGACTGGACGAATCATGCTCTTTTCAAAGTATTTTTTCCTTTTCCACGAGTCCCCTTGTACATTTGTGAGATCCTGTACATTCTGAATTTCACGGGGAAAGCCGACACCCTTGGGAATTTTGCTCCAACTCTCCATTTCTATAGCAAACGGCTGCTGAGATGGAGTACGCCCGTAACCCCAGGAGTGGAAGTACCATGGCGAAATTGTATGGACTGCGGCTGGGAGAGAACGATGGCCTCGAAATCTAAGCGATCCGACGGCGTCATTGGCGTGCGGGTTTTTAGTTGCTGTAACTTGTGGTGTTCACCTGGGAAGACAGGGAGATGCTGCCCTTGACTGACTGACTCTGCTGTCACGCGGTCCTCTCCTAATCATCTCATGCCACATATTCTCTACACGGGCTGAGGTCGGACCCTGAGCATTTGGGAGGAGGCGTTGCCATGGCGAGGCATCCCGTGCAGCACCTCGGCCGACGGGGCCGCGCGGGTCTGTGTGTGGCTGGCGATGCCCCCGCGGCCATCTTCAAAGTGCTCACGCGGCGTCCACTACATCTATCGTCGGTTTGGGGCGCAGTTAATGGAGCGCGAGCCCTCCGTTGCGATACTTAGAAATCGCTCGTTCTCTGCAGCGCATTTTTTCACTTGTTCGCATGTGCTTCAGCTCAGCAGAATCATCTTAATTACAAAAGGGATTTATAATCTGTATCACAAAGATAACATGCAGAAGGCTGAGTTGCCTGAGCTGAGGCCAGACTGAGTCAAACAGCCTGACAGTGGGTTCCCTGAGCGCTGAGAGCGGCCGGGGCGGGCGGGTCCTCCAAGGGTTGTGAGACCTGGACGTCGACAAATCCGGTATTTTCCGTATCACGTGATTCCTCAATAAAGCACCTTTGAAGGGGAGGAGAAGGAGAGAAAAAAAATTCAGAAGGAGGTAATATTTCTCATGTTTCAGCCCCAGAGAATGTCTATACAATTTTATTCCTTCATCATTTGAGTTCATACCATGCAGGACCCACCCCGACCCCTCTGGTCTCTCTTGGAAAGTGTGGGCCGTGGAGATGGTCAGGGTGAAGGAGCCCGTCAGTTAGCGTGTGCTTTCGATTGTTATTTTGCTCAAGGATTATGGCTTTTTAAAGGATAACCTTAAAAAAAAGGAAACCACTTAATCAGCCCTTACTGAACCCTCAAGATACACCAGTTTCACACAGGTGCCTTGCAAACCTCGTTAAATGCTCATCCTCGTGCAATAGTAGACAGTATTGTCACCCTATGAAAACAGAGAAACTGAGGCTTTGAGAGATCCGTGTCTCGCCCCAGATCACACAAAGCACAGCAGTGGGGCCAGGACCCAGCGCCAGCTGACGTCAAAGGCCACGAGTTTCCATGCCACGGTCTGAAGTTATGACATCAGAGTGTTCCTCTCCTGGGAACTTGCTTCCCTCCGATGCCCCCTTCCTCTCCGAGTCCTTGGGTCCTCCTTTCTCCTGCCGTTCTAGAAAACGCCGAGCCCTCCCCAGCCATCCACCTCACGCTGACCCGCCGTGGCTGTGACGCCTCCCTGCGGTCCGGAGAGAAGCCTCTTGCTGGCGGGACACACGCAGGCCCCCCCAGGCCCTCGGCGTCGGGACGTGAGGGCTGCAGGGCAGAGCAACCTCGTCTCAAACCGAGAGCAGAAGACGTTCGATCAAAAGGCTGTGATGCAGAAGCTCTGTCACGATAAGGCATGCTTTCCTGCCACTGGGGACGTTCAAGAACATTCTATGACTCATGCCATGAAAGTGCTACATACGAAATTGAAACTGATGACAGATAAGGACCCAAATTAACAACAAGAGTCCATAATCTCAGAATATGCAGTGTTTAAATTTCACTTGCCTTATTATTATTAGACATCTGGAAAACATGCTTTTCTCCAGCAGGGTATGATGGAAGGTGGATTTCTGCTGCCTCCCAATTGTATCTCCCTAAACACATATTTGGTTTCTTTGTTTATTCTTTTTTACTTTTTTTTTTTTTTTTTTTTACTGTGAGCAAACCACTCTCCAATAGACAAAAATGACACAAAAGCGAGTAAGATACAGTACAGAACCTGACTTCCATAACCTGAGGTCAGGAGAAACAAGACCAGGGCAAACCTATTTGTAGGAAACGGAAAATAGTAAGTGTAGTAAGAGAAGTGAAGACGAGGCACTTTAAGAGCTTGGAGGTCTGAGCGATGCTTCCAGGTGGGAGAACCCTGAGCAGGCTTCCTGAGGGGCCCCCGAGAATGGCTGGATTTGGTCAGGCAGGTGGAGGAGGTGACAAGAGGAGATTCAAGGGCGCAGGCAAAGGCAGAGAGTTGGGGAGCAGGGCCCCTTTGTCTTGCTCCTTCAGCACTGCCCTCCACACCTGCCAGGGGATTGGGGCTACCTGTCCCCAGAGTCCCCTGTGGCTCAGCCATTCTCTATCCGCTTGGGGACAGGTGCTTCTCAAAGGTAGGATAGGCCGTGTCTCCCCAAAGCTCCGCCCCTCTGTCTCAAAGGTAGGACAGGCCGTGTCTCCCCAAAGCTCTGCCCCTCTGCTGTCATTGGGGGTCTTAGGGTCCATGGATACACTGATCGTATTTGATAGATTTATTACCACCCAACAGCATCTGATACAGTGCTTGGTGCAAAGCGCTCTGCAGACGAGAATTGGGAGGAAGAGAGAGAAGGCAGGAAGGAGGGGCAGCCTTAGCCAGGAGGGAGATTCCTACCCCTCCTCGTGCCTCTGTGAGACCGTGGCATCTAAAACCCCAGAGAATCCTTTGGCGTCCTCAGCTATGGGGCTAGGGATCATCTTATCCACTCCTTATTCTGCAGGTTCCTGCTAAATAATTTTGACTCTGCATGTTTTTGCTTCACTGCCACTTAATCACTAAACGTGATTGCATCGCCGTAAGCCGTCAGCACAAAGAGCGGCTCATGCGCACCCTCGATTCTTGTGATTTTCTTAACATCGTTTCTTAAGTTGTACAGATAGCTTCATCTTTTCATGGACAAAGATGACAAAACACTTGTTATGTATCTCATCTTCCTGCTTTGCACATAAAACTAGCACAATATTAATCAAGCTCAGATACTTCCCTAATGATGTTGAAACGGTAAGATAACCTTCAATTCTAGTCCTAATTTTAGGAACAGATACAGGGTGATTGGTTACAACACTTTAAAAATTGAAGATTAAATTAAATGGCTTGTTAGACCAAAACTCTGAGTCTCAATATTGAAATTTCCAATACACGAAATAATTTTTGCCCAAACTATAATTTTATATACACAGTTCACTGAATTGACTGAATGAATCTAAATTCATTCAATCCTCTCTGCTTAATAAAAACTATCACGAGCCCAAATAAATGCTGGTTTATGTTAAGTCATACTAATGCAGGCTTCCGATTGTTAATCCATAAATAGAAATATTTTGGAGAGATTGTAAACCATTACTAGACTAGCGTTTGGGGAGTTTTGTATTAATTATGTTAAACCAAATGGGTAAATAGCATAAAGTGAACCCAAAAATTAGTATGTTTTCTGAAACAAATGAAATAATTACAAAGCTACAAAGATCTTATTCAATTAAGTCCATTGAGATATGAAAGTCATGAGGAACTCAACAAGGAAGCACATATACATGGGGTCTTCTGGACAGTGGATGTTGGAAAGTTCCTTGCCCTAAACAGCTCCTCCCAAAGTAGCTAATAATCTAAATGCTCATCTGGTCAGAGCCACAGACTAGCTGGGAGGAGTGTTAGTGATTTGCTTATCTGAGCCCTCCTTTAGAACGAGAGAGGTCAGCTGGGCACAGTGGCTCTCGCCTATAATCCCATCACTCTGGGAGGCCAAGGCAGAGGGATCTCTTGAGGTCAAGGGTTCAAGACCAGCCTGAGCAATAGCGAGAACCCATTTCTACTAAAAATAGAAAAATTAGCTGGGCATGCCTGTAGTCCCAGCTACTCAGGAGGCTGAGGCAGGAGGATCACTTGAGCCTAGGAGTTGGAGGTTGCTGTGAGCTAGGCTGATGCCATGGCACTCACTCTAGCCCAGGCAACAGAGCAAGACTCATCTTAAAAAAAAAAAAAAAAGGAATGAGTGAGGGACCAACAGGCTCACAAGTCGTATGAACACGAGAGTTGGGATCAGATAAGTAGCACTGGGTCTCCCAGGCCTCTGGATAGGGGAGAAGTCGAGTTGCAGTAGGACTGGGAACAGGGAAGAGTGGATGACAAAGAGCCCAGAATGACCCTGAGAATGAGCAGAACGCATGTTCACTGCAAGAGGTGAGGAGGACATGGGCCAGAGGAAAACCACCTGTGTCCACAGTTGGCCCAGGCTGTCTCAGAGCAGCAGAGAGCATAGCAGACTGAAGAATCAGAAATAGTGACAATGTCTGAGCAGAACAGATTGCTGTGTGTACAGTGACCACTACCGGCCTTAGGGATCAACGCATTTGTATAGCCTAATGGGATACCACTGCTTCCAGACGTCTGGTGGGGGATGCAGGCCAGGGATGTGCCTCTGTGTGGATCAGGCCAGTGTAAACCACCAACTGACCAGGCGTCTAGCTAATGATTGGTAAGGGCCCATGAAGACGTCTCCACACATCCCAACAGCTAAATTGCCACGGGGAGACTGGATAGTAAAAAGAAATGTGTGCTCACAGCATAGGAAACAATTAACAGAGCCAAGACAGATTGAGGTTATCTTACCTTTAAACATTGTTAGGTAAATATCTGAACACAGAATGGGAGAAGATGTTTGCAAACTCTCCATCCAACAAGGGATTAATAATCGGAATATATAAGAAACTCAAACAACTCAACGGCAAAAAAACAAATAATTCGATTAAAAAATAGGCAAAAGATCTGAACAGACAGACAAGTATATGCAAAAATGTGCACATCACTAAATGCAAATGAAAACCATAATGAGATATTATCTCACCTCAGTTAGAATGGCTACTATTAAATGGACAAAAAGTAACAAACACTGGCAAGGGTGCAAAGAAAGTGAACATTCATAAACTGTCGGTGGGAATATAAATTAGTACAGCCGTTATGGAGAACAGTACAGAGTTCCTCAGAAAACTAAAAACAGAGCTACCCTGTGATCCAGCAATCCCACTGTTTGGCATATCCCCAAGAGACATCTGCATCCCACGTTTATTGCAGCATGTTCACAATAACCAAGACATAGGTCAGCCCAGGTGCCCATCAACAGGTGGATGGATAAAGAAGATGTGAACTATCATTCAGCCACGAAAAAGAATGACATCCTGTCATTGGCAACAACATAGATGGAACTGGAGGACATTAAGTGAAAGAAGGCAGACACGGAAAGACAAATATCACCTTCTTGGCCATCTGTGGTTGCTGACAAAGTCGACCTGGCAGAAGTAGAGAGGGGATCGGTGGTTACTAGGAGGAAGGAGGAAGGAAAGGGAGGAGGGTTACGAGAAGTTGGTTAAGGGGTAGAAAAATACAGTTAGATAGAAGGAATGAGTTCTAGTAAGTTCAGTAGTACAGTAGAGAAATTACACTAATAGTTAATAATGTATTGTATATTTCAAAATAGCTTGGAGAGAAGAATTGTAATGCTCCCAACACAAAGAAAAGGTTAAAGTTTGAGGCAACGGCCATCCCAATTACCCTGATTGGATCACTACACCTTGTACACGTGTATCAGAATACCAGGTGGACCCCGAAAATATATACAACAATGATATCTCAATTTAAAAACACACACAAAAAGTGTGCTTAAAACCATGAAAACAATGAAGCCTAAGATGCAGAAAGGAGATTTCAGGAAGCAGTGACTCACCCACTCCCCTCTGTGAGATTAGTCACATGGAATCCCAAGAGATCAGAGAGGTGCAAACGTCAAACTCTCTGCAAATCCTAATAAAACCCACTTCAAATTTTGAAACCAGAGGGTAGTGTAAATGTTTCCCTGGCACTTCACAGCAAATTTGGATAGAATCGGAAATTGTAGAAGACACATGAGAAATAAATTAAAAGAGCCAAGTATGTTAATCAAGTTTCTTTGTGCATCGAAGTCAAGGGTTATATCAGGTTCCTTGTAAATTTGCATTCTGATGAGCATTAGTCCTTATCTGAAGCTCTCGGGAGAAAAAGTGTCTACACTATGACACAATTAGGGACGTATAGTGGGAAAGAATAAATTGAATTTTCACTCCAAGTTCCCTGCAATTGTGGGAAGCTATTTACATTATCGGCATCAGATAGGATCATTCCCATTCACTGAACAGCAAAATCCTGGTGCCATTAGCAGCCGTGGCATCAGCTATAGTCTTTGACATTCATTATCTCTTCCCAGCAATATTCAATTGATACCCTTTATAATAACCGCACTGCATTAGATCAATACCAAGACGTTGCACATCTATTCCTGTCGGGCTCAAGAGTATACATTGAAGTACTTTGTATTAATAGTTCAGTTGGATTCCACTTTAAGAGGAAAGTGAAAATTAGGGGTTAAACTTGGAATTTTATAAAACCGATTGACTTTTTAATTACAATTTGAGAAAGCATACAGTCAGTAAGACAAATGCACTCAATCGCCCACTTCTGTGTATTCCTGCAGCAACAGCTTGATTAAACCAATCATCAATTATGCAGGTGATAGAATACAAAAGAAAGAGAAATTCCACATTTCAAAAGCAAAGGTGATCCCCCCTTGGCGTCAGTGAGACAAGGCTGCAGAAACATGTTCGGCGTGGGGGTGTCGCATGTGAGTGAAGGATGAAGAGCTTCCACTTTCTCCCTCCCAAGACGCTGTTCAATCCCGGCCACCTGCCCTGGCCTCCTCAGCCCCGTCCTCTCCACCATCCACCTCCGCTCCCTGCACTCGCAAGACGGAGCCTGGCCAGACCCTTCCCACCCCGTCCCCCAGCACGTCCAGGGGCTCCCGTCCTGGTCCTCCTCCCCACGCCCCGTCTGGCTGGCAGATCAGATCCAAGGGGGTGGACGGGATGAGGGTGTGGACAGGAAAAGCAACCCTCTCAGAGGGGGTTTGCAAAAAGGCACAGGCCGGGTATCAAGATTCCTGACAAACTACCACTCCTCTGTTTTTAAGCAAAACTGAACGCCAAAGTGCTATCCAATTTATTAACTTTAATTAAAAGTCATGGGTTATTTTTACTCTTTTTACTCTCCCAGACGCAATCTAGAATTGGATGGTCCTAGGGAGTTATGGTCAAGCACTCAGGAAAGGTGATGATACCGTGGTCACAGGATGACAGCAGGTGAAGTGCCGGCCACAACCTGCCTCCAAATGACTCAGGGAAAACGTGCATGCAGGCGGCAAATGCTAATTGCAGGTTCTAAGTGAGGGAGATACAGGTGTTTGTTATATTTTTCTTTTAATTTTTCTCCATGTGTAAAATTTTTCATAATAAAACTTTGGGGAACAAAACAATCTGGGCTCATTTCAGAAAAATAAGAAAATGCAGACAAATAGGGAAGCAGCTTTAACCGCCTTATCCTACCCAGGAGAACATCACTTTTAAGAGCGAGTTATACATGTAATGCCAGACATCAATTTCTGAAAAATGAGCGATGCATGATGCAAACTGTTTCGTAGACAGCTTCTTTTACATCACAACATGCCCCAAACCCTTTCAAATCAATATGTCATTTCGGGAACATCATTTTTAGGAGCCTCGTAACATTTTATCGCACGGCCGCTAAGCCCTCTGAGCGCTGTCTGGGATGCACCCTGACGTCAGGCCGGGAAGGAAAACAGCAGCAGCGACAGCCTGGACCGTCAGCTGTCAGGATATTTGCTGCCCGTTTCTAGCACGTGTTAAACAACTGGTTTGAGACGGGCTGTAAAATCACTAATGTTGGGGACAGTCGCTGTGGAAGAAAGCTGTCGGAACTGGGTTCGCTGGATCTCATTTTGTGCCACTGGAAATGAGCTCGGGGCTTCCGTCGCCCGGGCACTTAGGAGAAATGGAGTTTCCGGCTCCACCCAAACCCAGCGAGTCAGGACCCACCCAGTACCAGACCCCGCAGGACAGTCACATGCAGATCTTTGAGGTCCCTGGAGCTCCAGCCATCTGCATGTGTCTTGGTAAAACCTCACTATGTACATAAGGATTCCACCGGGAAGTTCATAAGTCTTCAAATGCGAGTGGTGGTGGGTGTCCAGCCCCGGCTTTCGAGTGACGAGTCTTCAGGATAAAGTCCCTTTTCCTCGGCAGGTGCAAGCCTGGCCCAGCCTCCTCTGCTGAGAGCTGGGAGAACGGGTTGGGTACGAGCTTTGGGGTGTTTGGTGCAGGTCAGCGATCTGTGCTCTGCAGAGAACCCGGAGGGACAGCTGAGGCCTTAGCAGCTGGGCAGGTGGAACGGTCCGCTCCGGCTAGACGAAGGAGATGACACTGTGTGGAGAATCAGGAGAGGTGCCATCTGGGGTCCCCGGATGAAAATGGCCACATGGAGACCTGTTGTGAGCCGAGACAGGGCTCAGGCCCCCACCCATGTGACAAGCCAGGGATGGCGAAGCCAGCCCGCTGTGCTGGGCAAACTCTAGGCAATGACAATCCAATTGCCACTTAGGCAGGTGAATGGGCCCAGGTGTGCAGTGAGAAATGGGTCCCAGGACATTCCTGAGTGGCTTTGAGGATCATGTGGCTTGGGATCTGCCAAAACTATTATTTCTAAAATGGTGACAGTGCTGAGCACAGACGAGGACTGGCGGTGAGCCCAGGGCAAGAGGAGAAGCGGAAACTCAGAGGTGCTCCGTGGGGGGAGGCCTGGGTTTTCCTTCCAGGTTTCTTGGACAAAGCCAAGACCAGTCGAAATCCAGAAGCATTCACACCTATCTGTCTCCCTTTCATTTGTTAAATCCTTTCCATTGATAAGACTATACTTTTTTTTTTTTTAGGAAAATTACTATTTGATTAATGAAATAAAGTCCTACAAGTTAGGGATCGTTTTAGATTAAGTGGAGTCTTCCTACCTCACCGAACTCGTGGCCAGGGTAGTCACCGCACACGCAGAAAACAATCTGCACGTCCCAAATGAGGACGAGCACGGCCCCCCAGCGCAGGCCGCCTCTCTGGCCTCAGTTTCTCCCAGCGCCCAGGAGGGATGTGCTCCCGGCTGGCGTCTGGAGGTCTTTGAACTCCCCGGGGCGTCTAGGGAGGCGCAGGCGCCCCCAGGGGCGTGTTCTGCGCCACGGACCCCGAGTGGGTCTCCAGTGCGAGGGGGTCGGTGCCGGCGCCGGCGCGGTGCTCCCTCCCTGGGACGCGCCGCTTCTGCTTAGCTGACCCGTCTTGACGCTGTCCGTGTGTTTTCTCAACAGTTCTCGGCAAGATCCGGAGCGCGGTGGGGAGCGCGCAGCTCCTCATGTCCCAGAAATTCCAGCAGTTTTACTGGCTTTGCCAACAGAACATGGTAAGTGACCTCCGGGGACCGGGTCCCGTCACTGAGCGGACGCGTGTCCGTCGGTCCTAGACGTCCTCCTCTGGGCGCAGATGGACACGCTGCGGGCACCTGGTCTCCACGTGCCTCAGGCGGGGCTGCGGGGCCTGGGGCGGGACGGGGCGGGGCGGGGCGGGGCGGGGCGGGGCCGGGCAGGGAGGGGCCTGCAGGGGGGGGAGGTCCCGTCTTTGCAGCTGGACTTTGTCCCCGAGAGTCTCAGAAGAGATGAGATGAAAACTGCGATTGCAGCCGATGTCATAAACAAAGAAAATGATCTGAGGTTCCTGGAAAAAAAAACACATAAACAACTACATTGCAAGAAATTGTAGAAATAATTTAGCCTCTCTATTTTGTAGTCAAGAGTGAAGCAAATACACCATCAACTGAGTCATTAATAGAGTTGGCGTTAAGCTCGGTTCTTCCTGGCAATCAAAAGACAGAAAAATATATATTTATATATATTCACATATACATAATAACATGTTTATATATACTTACGCATACATGTTAATATATATTTACATATACTTACAGATACTTGTTAATATGTTTATATATGCCACATACTTACATGTATACCCAAATATATACATATATATTCTTTCCTTAGCTGACTAAAGAAAGTATTCACTTAATTTTATTAGAAATAAATAGTGCTATTTATAGGCTATTTTATAATCCATACATTGATTTTTTTTCAGATGAGACATTTTCAGTAAAATGCAATTAGGTCTCTGCTAGGCCTCTTGCGGCAACTGTTCTGTTCCATTCCATGTTGCTTTTTAGTTTGCAAGGAGACACAGACATCTTCTTCTCCATCCAAGGGAGCGCAGGCACCTCAGAGTTACCAGTTCATGTCTTTGAATCAGGATTGTTAAAATCTATACCTTTTCTGATACTTTCCAGTACACGCCATTAAAGTTCACCGTGAAAGTTAAAGAGTTACCTGTCTCCCAGGACACAGTTACAATCGGCATTTGGAAGGAGAGGACAGGAAGGCATGGCGTTCGTTCGGTGAAGGGGACACATAGCCGCGTAAACATTCCACTGTGGCGTCCCTGTGGGTGTCCATGCCTCCTCCGTGGGGTCTGTTGGGTCGTTGTCCCTAAAGGAGCTGACTCGGGCCACTGAGGAACGTGGTGTCATGTTGCGCAGGGTCAGGTGACCCTGGGCGGCCAGGGTGTCAGGAACCCGCAACCCACAGGGAAGGGCCACAGCTGCTGGAAGTGCTGGGGCAGGTGACTGAGTGTGCCACCAAGGCGGTGGCCCCAGGCGTTGTCAGAGCCCCGCCAGATGTTCAGGGCGGACTGCACGAGGCAGGGGTCCTTCAAGGTGAGGGGGTGCGGGTGACTCAGGAGGTGGCGAGTGCGGGTCACGCTGCACAGACTCTCCTCCCAAAGTTCACAGCTCGACTCCTGTGCTCAAGGGAGCAGCACCGTGGCCGCCCGGGAGGGTGGTTAGAGATGCAGACTCGCACACAGACCAGCCCAGCCGGACTCGCAGCTTCACTAGACCACGGGAAGGGGAGGTGCTGGGCACAGGCTCGCACACAGGGGTGCTCTGGACCGGATGTGGGGCGTCCGCGTTCATGTCTAATGGACTCGCGATGTCAGGGCCAGGGAGCTGTCTGAGTTTTAAGTGACTGCGATCCCACAAGGCTGTGTGGCCCTGCGCTGCTTTGCTGGCAGAGAGGGGATCACGTGGCACAACCATTGACTTTTTTAAAAAATATATAACCGTGTCATTCGTGTCTGAATGCCCAGAGAGGACAGAAGACACAGAACCGGTGCTGACGGTGCCCGGTAACACCAAAGCCGGCACAGCCACAGCCTGGGGGGGAGCAGCACCCAGTCTGGGGCCGGCGGGAGCCTCGGGGACTGCCGAGAGTGTCCACTGTGACGTCCCTTTGAGGACGTGACCAGAGCACAGCACCCACCTGGGGGCCAGGGAGGAGCCTCCCCTGGGCTTCCCAACACGGTCAGGCAGCGCACGCCACACCCACCAAAGGAGAAGGTTCTCCTATCCGTAAAGTCTTCCAGGAGGAAGGGACACACACCTCCCGTGGACACTCAGTGGAGTCCTTACCGAGGCTCCTCTGGGTGTGGGGACTCGCCCACAGCAGCCTGAGCTACCCTGGGCGGCGGGCGCCGGTGGCCCTCTCGTTCCTCTTCTGCGTGGGTGCAGAGCGAGGCCGATCCTCATACATGGGCCAGTCTCCCCCGGTCCTGGGCCTCCTGCCCTGCCCGGCTCCACCTGGAGCCTTCGCTGCAGCCTGGCCCAGCTTGAGCGGCCCAAGGTCGCCCCCTTGTGGTCCCAGAGAGGAGCCGCCGTCCCGGCCCCGGGTGGGAAACGCCGGGCGTCCGCTGCAAGACTCCGGCCATTGATGGGCACAGGCTGCCGGAGTCAATCCATGCAAAGGCCTTTCCGCCCAGAAAGACAGATGCTCATGTCATGCCTCCCATGAGCGTCTGAGCAGCAGATGTGAGCAGTTCAGAGAGCGTCTGCCCACCAGAAACTTCCCTGTTCAAGGCTCCCAATCCCGGACAGCCCCCTCTGAATCAGGGGGCCGCACCCAGGAAAGCTGTTAAATCTTACACGCAGGTGCCTCGTGGGGACCGTGACCCGCCAAGCACGGGGCAGAGAAAGGAAACACGTCTTTGCGCCAGGCTGGCCCCGGGCTGCAGCTCGGAGGCATCGCCTGCCTCTGGGACATCGGTCTGGGCGCTTTGCTCCTCCGGGGGTTTGCCTCCCTCCTCCCTCCCCTGGGGACAAACTAGACACC
Source organism: Cheirogaleus major (assembly GCA_963574435.1). Taxonomy (NCBI): domain Eukaryota; kingdom Metazoa; phylum Chordata; class Mammalia; order Primates; family Cheirogaleidae; genus Cheirogaleus; species Cheirogaleus major. The sequence goes on from CAUYPO010130278.1 coordinate 19,649, forward strand.
CGTGACCTTTGTGAGGTGTCTTGACCATCAGAACCAGAGCTAAGACCCCTCAGGGAACAAACAGAGGAAAAGACGGGCTCCACGCCAGTGACTCCCTCCCCTGCCCCGACATTGCGGCAGACCCGTGGCCCTGCCCCTCTGCAGGACCCACCCACGGTGACCTAACACAGGCCCCTGCTTCTCGCTCGCAGCCCGGCATCCTCAGCATGGAGCCGTGAACGGATGCGCTACATGTTTTTAAACCGTCAGCAAATACTTGTGCTAAAGCAAACTGTTGTGGAATCGTGACAAGCCTCCCCAAATATTTGCATGGGTGTTTGAATCAGCCAAGCTTGCCTCTGATCCCGTCCCTCGAGAGGCGCCGTGGGAAGAGGGGCCTCCCGAGCCCTCCGCCCACGGGGTCCCTTTGTGTGCCCGCAGGACCCCAGCGCCATGCCCAGGCCCACCTCACAGGACCTGGCCGGGTACTGGGACATGCTGCAGCTCTCCGTGGAGGACGTCAGCATGAAGTTCGATGAGCTGCACCAGCTGAAGCTCAACGACTGGAAGATCATAGAGTCGCCGGAAAGAAAGGTAAGGACGCCCGCGCTGTGCGGGTCCCCGCAGACCACCCTTCCGGGGCTCCTGGCATCTGACCCAGCTGCAGAAACGGTCTGCTCCACAGACTGTCTGCTCCATGTAATTTACATGCATGCATATGTGTGTGTCCCTGAGCACACGTGTATGTGTCTGTGTGCACAAGCACAAGCACATGCATGAGCACGTGTGCACACACCAGGGCGTGTGTAGTTAGTGACAGGGTCTTCCCTGTTCTATGTCCTATATGCAGGCAGTTCAGGGAGACGCCAGCCAAACTCACGTGCTCACTTCTAGTCTCTTTCTCACAGGGATCTAGCTCTGAATTATTTTCATCAAAACTTTATTTTGGTTCTATTAAGCTGGTTTCCCACAGGAAAAGTTCTAGGTCTGGTCGAAGTGACTATCTCCTACTCAGATACACCTTCCACTTGTATGTCTGGAGTCAGAGGCAAGGTGGCATTTTAAACCTTACGGAACTGTTTGGTGCCATAATCTTCCTATGGATCTATCAGCCTCAGCCCTTAAAATAGGCTGAAAATCTCCATTAGATTCCAGCCCTGGTATTTCCCTTCTTCCCTGACGGTTCAGCTCCCGCAGAGCTCGCACACGGGTCTGACCTGGCAATAAACACCCTCATTTCCTAACACGTCAGAGAAGTTCTGAGTCGTTATAATCTGACGTATCCAGATAGACATTATCATTTAAAATAAAACGATAAAGAAAATCAATCCAGCACACTTTGGGAGTGGTGCCTGCCATATAGCCGAGGCTCACGTCTAGGGGATTACAGTGAGGCTGGGTCACCCTGTCACCGTGACATGCGCTTCCCCGGAAGGCGCCATGGGCAGCCGGAGCTACAGGCACCACAGCCATGACGGGACGTGAGCGCGTGCAGGTAACCCACGGTTTGCTTCTGAAGGGAAGGAGAGAGGCTAAGAGATGAGCCCAGGTGAAAGGTTGATCTAGCGGATACGAAAACAGAACTCTCTTAAGTCGGTCCAGGCGTGCTCAGTGACGCTGTTTCTAGCTTCCGTTCACTGGTGACTGAGAGTTGCCATGAGCCCATCTGCCCGAGCTGGGCGTGGAGAAGGGCTCTCAGGGTGCACGCGGCTCCTTGCGAGGCCAGAGAACCCCCAGCCCAGACAGGGAGCGGCCCCCAGCCCGTCGGCACGGCCCCACCCTCGAAGCCCCCTGCCCCTCTGCACCCATCTCTTAGCGCTCGGGCTTCCAGGGCTCCACAGCCGCCCGATGGACCCCCTTCAACGGCGGCTCACCTAGAACTCGAGAGCCCCCTGCAGAGGGGACTCCCACAGGCAGTGTGAGTGAGGACCTCCCACAGGTCTGAACTTCAGGGGACACGGAGGAGGGAGAGGGAGGGACTCAGCCTCCTGCTTAAGGCAGCAGCTACCTGTTACAACAGCTGAAAGGTTGCAAAGAACCAGTTGCCCCTTGTTGTAGATGTATCAGAAAGCAGGAAAGAGGCCTGCTTCCGGCCTGCATCTGTAGGAATAAAGTGTCAGACGCCAGCACAGTCTTCCTGCCAAACACTCTCAGTCTCCCCGGCGCCAGGACAGGTGTCCCCGCCAATCGCAGTTCCGCTTCTCTCCCCATCGTCCGCACACAGGCTCCCTTTGGACTCTCCCAGAGGCTGAAGGAAGGGCACAGGTGTGGGGTTTTGGGGTTTTCTCCCACAACCAGGTATCTGCTAGGCAAAGGGGAGGGTTTCCGGCCCCTTCCGTAGCAGGCTCTTTCCCGGGCAGCAAACACGGCAGTGTGGAATTCCTGCCGGAGCTCCGCACGGAAGCAGAGCCGGAGGGTCAGCCCGGCCTCCTTGTTTAGGAGCAGCTTAGCGGACACAACACAGCTCTGGATGCAGACCTTCCACCGGAACAGTTACAGCATTATCTGTTGCATTTGTTGCAGAACTGTGAAAATTATCCTTCTGAAAAAGGTGTACACATATTTGCTGTGACTCGGCAACGTGAGCTAACAGTCAGAAATAACGATTTGCATCTTTTTACCAAGCAAGCGATATATAAATCATTACACACACACCCATATACACATATGTACGTACCGTTCATGCCAGTGGGGTTTTAGGCCAAGAATAGAGAGAATTTGGCCAGCGTTTCTCTGGGACAGCCACCCAGGTAAGAGGACTTCCTGAACATTTTTGGAATCCCGGAGTCCGCTGAAAACTCCGCAGCGTGTAGCAGGGAAGTCTAGACCTCCCGTGATGCTCAGAGCTTGGCGTCGAGTGTATCTGCCAAGCTCAGAGGCGACATCGTGCTTTGGAAGGTGCAGGAGTGGGGTGAGCGTTCACCCAGCAATAATGTCAAATTAAGTCACCGACTACAGAGAGGTGAGGTGTTAACGTGCAGAATTTGTTTCCTTATTTGTACACACAATCCCAAACTTCTCTGCCTCCTTTGGCAAATTTGAGGGAGCTTATAGGAATTATATAGCACGCAAAAAGCAAGGCTGTGAGCATGGAGGTTGGGGGCCAGGGAAAGCGCGAGTAGAACGTGAATCTGCCCCTCTAGTTCTCAGCGGGGCCGCGCACAGACCCTGGGGCGGGTCCCTGCTCTGACCATCCGCCAATTTTGACTTGTGATGCTTTTCAGGAAGAAAGAAAGGTCCCCCCTCCAATACCAAAGAAGCCCCCCAAAGGGAAGTTCCCCATTACCAGAGAAAAGTCCCTGGACCTGCCCGACAGACAGCGCCAGGAAGCCCGGCGACGGCTCATGGCCGCCAAGAGAGCCGCGTCCTTCCGCCAGAACTCGGCCAGCGAGCGGGCGGACAGCATCGAGATCTACATCCCCGAGGCGCAGACCCGGCTCTGAGCTCGGGAGGCAGCAGCTACCACCGTTCCGTTTTTCTTTTTAACACGACGACGACGACGCTTGTACAGTTTGTGGCCTCCCTGGTGATTCTTGTCTCATCCCCTCCACCGAGTCCTCCCTGCTGTCGTGTTCCTTGCGCCACAGACCGGGGGACGCTACGGCTTTCCTCGGCGTCTGCTGAGCTCGTGGCAAGAACAACTCTTTTTTTTTTTTTTTTACCGATGGCCTGACTTGCAGTCGGCTCCGACGGGCTCGGTGAGACCAACCTGCCCTCCTTGTTCTCAGAGGACGGGGACCCAGCTTCCATTTTGTTATTTATACTTTTATAAACCGTGTGATACTTAGAGGTGAGAACAGCAAATAACTGCAAACGGGTGCATCTCACCGCTCCCTCGAGGCACCAGGCAGCCCAGTGGAAGGTGCTACGACCTTAGTGCAGGAAGGAAAGACCCGTGCCCCCTCCCGAGCCTCCTGCTGCTCTCCGGTCCTGGCCACGCACCTGCCACCCCACTGTCCTCGTCCTCCTCGTCACAAGCAGAGGACCGTAGGCTCCTTGCAGCGAGCGTATGGTGACGAAAGTGATCTCTCCAGCCTCACCGAACGCCCTACTCAGTGGGTCCCCAAAAACCCCGGGGATTCCAAGTCTGAACCCACTAAGACACCCAGCAGAGCATCTGCACATTCGAAAATAAGCCAAACGTCCCCACGAGGAAGTTATGCGTGAAGAGAGATCGAGGCCTTAAGAAAGGCTGGGAATATAAAGAGAAAAACATTGTCCTTACGTCTGTGAAACAGTTACTGTATTTTTTAGTTCTTTGTAACTTACAGTATTATACCCAGTGTTTTCTTTAAGTTTCACCATCTACGCTACATGTGATTTTTTTTTTTACATATGTATATATTTATATCCTCAGATTGCTCTATCAGATGACTGTCCAGGGTATCCTTGAAAAAAAGAAAAAGTTTGCTTGTTTCCAATGACGGTTGTGATGTTGTACACAGTTTAAGAACTATGGATGTGAGTGGTGAGTGTATCTCAGTTGAAACGGCGAAGAAGAAATGCAGTTTACACTTGTATTTTTCCAGGGTTCTCTGTCCCGTGCAGTATTGCTGAAGTCAAGAACGTATGTCTTGCCTGAGTTAGACGCAAAGGGAAAAAGAGGTCACATATTGTGACTTCCAGCTGTGGAATTTAAAAAAAAAAAAAAAAATAGTGCTTGGTGTTCATGACTCTGGTTGCCACCCAAGAAAACAGGAGCGACTCTAGTGAGTAGGGTTCCCACGTGTGTGATTAAATCTGGACGCGGCGACCGTTGTTCCGTTGTTCCGCAAGTCAGACGCGTCTTCGAAGGAAAAGCCCGTCGGATTTTCCCGCTGGTCTCCATGTTGGCGCCCTCACCGCCGCTCGAGGCCCAAGCAGGATTGCGACTGGAGACAGATATTCCACCCAGACACCAGGTCTTCCCTCCCGCGGCTCTGAGGACTGCCAGGCGCTCAGCGTGAGCAGAGCAGCTCCGATTGCCCGTGTAGCACTTTGTTTTCTCTCCCCAATCCGCACTTTAGAACGCACCTGCTCCCCATGCAGCCCAAGACGTTACCTCGAGTTCAGTGAGGCGGCGCCACAGCCGGGCGTCCGTGAGACCACGACCCTCCCTCCTCCTCACATCCCACATCCCTCTGAGTGAGCATGGGGTTCACGGGGGGCAGAGTTGATATCAAAGCATGTTTAGCTTCAAAGTTTTACTTTTTTAAAGCCGAGTAGTTAAGAATTCCCTGTAAAAACAAAAACCCTGTAAATTGAGCCTCATATCTGGTATATATTTTACCAAACAGCCTTAAAATATATTTGGAAGCAAAAATCAATATGAATGTAATATCCTTGAAAAATGCAAAAAAAAAGATCCCTGAAATATTCTTCTATAAATGAACCCTACTTCCCCAGAGTGTGCAAAGCATTTTTCTACCTAAATAAATATCTAAATCCTGAGTAGTGTACAATAATGATGCTTCTTCCTATATTCACTCCACTATGTTAAAGGCAAATGTATTTGCAAGTATTGGCGTTTTAGACTTTATAAAAGATGTGCTGTTTAAGACGAGCTGCTGTTTAGCTCTCACCACAGACAAGCAAATTCAGTGCACACTCCGAGTCAGAGGACGAGGGACAGGTGTCCGTGCATGACGCCCGCTCACACTGGCATGCCTGATGGCAGCTCACGTGCTTAACCCATTTCCCGGAACTTACACAAAACACATAAAAGCAAATCGTGAAATTAGACAATAATTATTTGTCTCAGCTCAGAGATTCTATGATGCCAACTTGAACGCAAATATTCACCGGATCTGGATTAATTTTTTTATGTTTCGTATACCCATGTTTACCTTACCATCCCCAAAAGTCTTGGCCTACACCATCCCTCCGCGAGCAAACCCGCCTCCCGCCGAATCGTAGGGATCGCCGCGGACACCGACGTGAAGTGCCGAGGCGGGGACAGCATTTGCCCCCTCGTGGTCCCCCCGCCTTCCAAAGAAGACTGTTTCCTGGTAGAACAGACGCCTGCTGCTAGGTCTGACGGACTGTCTCCTGTTCACGTTACATAATCAAGTGCAATATACTCAGTTCTCACACAGGTGACGTCCGATCATGAGACACAGAAGATAAGCCATGTCTATGTATTTGTACACGTAAAGAAAATAAAACTGTTCACGATACTTGTGTTCTCCACCCAAGCTAGCTGCTCCCAGCTGCTCCCAGCAGATGCGAAGTGTAGAAAGCTCTCGTGGGGTCATTTCATCATATTTAGAATATCATTTTAATAAAACATTATACATCAATTTGAGGACATGATTTAAAATGATGACACTACCTTCCGGGGACATCCTCGTGAAAGAAAGTGCGAGGTTGCCCATAACCACACACTTGCGTTCCCTGAAGGCACTACCAATGACTGGTGGAACCAGATACCCCTTTAGAGCTCACGTCCCTCCCAGCCACAAGCAGATAGAGCGGCACTGCAGGCTTTGGTTCACACGACGAAACGCAGGGGTCACAAACAGGACCCCAGAGTCAGCCCAGGGAAGGAGAATGCCGCTCACTGACAACGGAGCTTTCAGCGTAGCTCATCTCCTACATCTTCACGCATCATTGTCGTGTTTGCAGTAAAACTAGTTGTAACCAGTGACGATTTTCATCGCGTTTTCCTCAGCCACCTTATGTCACCATCCTAGAATGCTGTATAAAGAATTGAACTGTCGACGGTACCAAAAAATTACATCTCGCCTAAAAGGAAATGTTGATGTTTTCAACTTCAAGTCAATCCTAAAGACTTCAAGCATTCAATGGAAATGCGTATAATCAGGAAAAAAAAAATACAAATTACAATTAAAGTTGTCTCTTTAAAAAAAAAAAAAAAAAGCCACAGAAATCAGTGACCTGCGACGTAGAGTCAGTCTCCCCTGCCGGCTCTCCTGAAAGTGGCCAAATCTAAGATGAGGCGGGGACAGAGCCACGGAGCTCGAGGATGCACGGGGCTGGACCGTCTCCTGGGGGACACGTCCTGTCTCCTAACTTGACTTTGCCTTTCCAGATCCACAGGAGGTGGGCGCTGTGTCCACCCGTTCAATTAAAAGACCCTGAATCTCTCCCTTCCCTCATCTCTGCTGTTCCGTTAGGGCCCGGTAGGCACGGCCACCCCACGCCAGGACGGGATCTCGCGGGAGAGCAAAGCCACACGGCGGACGTGTGGCCGGAGTGCCGTAGTGGCCGTGGAACGTCCTCTCTGGGGGACGGCTCTCTGGTTTGGGCCAAACCTTTTGGTGGCGAGCAGGGATGGGGCAGGTGGATCTTTTTCTGTTCGGGTCAAATCCAAGCCCGACCTCCTGTGGCCCTGAGGATTTAGAGCCCAGGGACCATCCACGGGACACAGCGAGTATCAGCCTTGCTCGGAATTCTGACAGGTGCCCAGAACCTTTGGCCGGACGGAGGGTCCCATGCGCCGTGTCTGAACTGGCCCAGGCTGACCTAGGCCAGCAGCACGGCCGTCATTTGTGACATTGGAGACCTCCATGCACCTGGGAGGGACAGGTAGCAGGGAACAGGTGTGAGCGTGTGTCCCGGTGCCAGGGTAAAAGCATCGCCCAAAACGGTACCTAGATACCGCCCTCAGTTCACGTTCATCCTACCAGTGAGCATAGAAACAAGATCCTCCAAAATGGCCCTAAATAACTACGTTCTGCATACTTGTGTGTGTTCATCTCCCGGCCATCTTTTTCTCCAGAGTAGAACTTTATTTTTTTTATTTTTTACTACAAATTTAACATGCTAGTTTAAGACAGTGGTTTTAAACTCTACTCCCTGGGAACCCTCTGAGTGTTTTCTCGTTTCCATCTGCACGTTCGTTGATACTCCTTTATAGGCGTGTGTCGAACGCAGGGTTAAAAAAAACTTGAAAATAAAATCGAAGACCGCACGCTTGAGAGAGGAGAGGAAGCGTACAGTAAGTTTCCGATCCGTAAGCCTCGTGAACTACACAGGCTGGGGCAGTGGCACTTGCTCCATCCGTCACCCTATGTCCCCCCCGTGGTAAAACTCGCCACTTCAGGTCCCACCGGGTCCCTGGGCCTGGCCAGTGACAGGTGCGTCTTGTCTCTGTCGGGTTATGAGCAGCGAGCAGAGCTCGGGGACAGGGTTACAGGCCCACCAGCACAGAGGGCTGAGGAGCACTCTAGAAACGAGCGATCGGTTGCCAGAAATCTCCAGGCAGGTAGGCAAATCACCTGGCGTTTATTCCTCCATCAGCTGGTGACGCCTCTCAGCTTCCCGCCTCAGTTTCTTCCTCTGACAAGGGGCTCACGGCTCCTGTCTCTGTGGCTCTTGCACACGAAGCGTGAGGATCCATGACACGTCGGCTCTGAGGTCCTCAGAGCGCCTGGGGATGGGCGTCGAGGCGTGAGTCACTCTTGGGGACCTCATGCCCTGGTCCCGCCCCGGATGACGGGCGCTGACTCGTCACTGTGATTTAGGGTGTTTCTAGATGCTTCTAAGAGCAAGAACCAAGCACCCACCTGAATTAGGCCATGTTTTCACCATGACTTCAGCTCAGCTGCCTCTTAGATGAAATGAAGAGCTATTAAGCTAAACATTAAAGGGATGAAGAAAAGAAATGATAATTTGGAAGCAGAAAACTGAGCACTTGGCGGGAATCCCAAGTGTGAAATCAGACTGGGCTGGTGGCGGTTCGCAAAGCCTTCCCTGCAAGCCGGCTCTCCGCACCGTCTCCGTGTCGCACTTCAGAGAAGGGTCCGTGGGATGCTCCGAGAAACGACCACCTTTCGTCCTCGCCACACTGACAAATGCCCGTGATCTTACGAATTGCTGTCCTAACCCTGGCGTTTTTATCCAGAGTTAAATTATTTCCGGTTTCAATCTAAACACTTGACAGATGACTTTCTTTGCAGAGGAAGCGTTAGTCACCTCCTATGAAACTACTTTTTAAAAGATTTTGTATATACAACAAACCAAGGTAACGCAGGTTTACCTCCCGACTTTCTTAGATTTTATGTGACTCTTTTCATTGGTGCTTATTCCGACCCGACACGCGGGTGGCATCCGAGCTTTCCGAGCGCGACGACGGAGGAGGAGAGGCAATAATGGAAGGAGAGGTTCACGCCAGGTCCCTCATGAGCATTCAAGTGCAAACGCATCTCTTTCCAGTAGACCGTGGTCTCCGCAGAGAGCGTATTGGCTCGCGTTTGCCGGTACCGAGCGGAAGCCACTCACCCCTGCTCTGATTTACCCCAGTCACTCCCACCCCCCAGCACCCGATCACGGTCACTCCACTCTCAAAGGGCTCCGCATGAATGTCTTCCCCACCCCACTTTCTAGCTGGTTTGCTAAATTCAAACACGTCCCCTCTCACAAGCAGTCAGCCCCAGGTGACGTCTGAACTCATTTCTCAAAGATGAGCCATTTCACTCTCCCACGGGTCCTCCCTGCAGAGAGACTCTTCTCGTCCCTGCCCTCTACACCCTTCATACCAAATACCCAGGTGTGGCCTAAGGACTAAATTAAATGCCTCCTAGAGAAATGCAAGAAATGTTAGAACCAGGAAACTAGCTGTTTAAAGTTTTTTTTAAAAAAAAAATATATATATATATAAATATATATATAAATAAATATACATATGAAATCATATCAGCAAAGAGGATGAACAGAGTGCCAAATATTCAACGTCTGTACAAAGTCGCACTTCGCTGGGATTAAACTATTTCGTGTGATTCTCTTTCTCATGCTTTTACGGTTCTTTTGATCAATTCCACTCAGCCGCATGCAGGATACCTGATCTGAATGTACCATGGGCCATTCACCTCCGCCACAGTTTCTTGCTTCTTGTTAATAACTTCTTATCAGAATGTTGATCATTACATGAAGGCATTTAAGGACTGCTTTAGTTGAGTTCTTTTTCTTTTTCTTTTTTCCACGACTCTTTTTTTCCCACTCTCCGCTGATTGTAAGAGAACCACGCCCACCTTCGCCCCTACGACTTTCTATGCTAATGCCGCCTCCGTTTGATTTCCGTGTTGCCGATGTTCACCTCCTGTAAATAGTTCTGCAATTAAATTTTTTGAGAAAATTAATGTTTACTTTTTTATTGGAGTGAATTCTCATGTTATTTTAAACTCAGAAAAAATTATATTGACCAAAGAGTATTATCCAAGAAAAAAAAAATTTACACTCTTCCTCCATTATATATTTCATTGTTGAAATATCCTCGATTTCTTTATATTTTAAGAAGAAATGGACATTTATGAAGGCTACAGATTTAATATGTATGCAAAAATGGCATAGATTAAAATGAGTTTAAAATTAATAAATCCTACAGCATTTAGTCCGTGGTTGTATTACGCTCTTTGGGTCCCAGTGAACAGAGACACACACTAGCTGGTGGTGAAGACTGCACACACCCCGGCTCCGGGCGCTGCTGTCTTGGGGCGCAGCTCCCAGGAGGAGAGGGGCCCCTGTCACCACCAAGCCGCTGGTTGCCCAGCAGCCCGGCGTGTCCCCGGAGGTGGACACCAGGTGGCCACAGCTCTGGCAAAGCGATTGTCCCCTCCCTTCCTTCTGCCTGACCAGCGGTGCCTGCTGCTGATGTTCTGGCCACCCCAGGTGAGAACTTCCGCCGCCTTCTCTCCCTGTCCCCGGCTTTTGTGCTGCGCCTGGGTGGCTCTCTCTCCGGGTGCCACTCTCGGTCCCCCAGGGGAGCGAGGGAGGACAGAGCTCCTGAGGACGACCACCCCACACACAGAGCAGCACCTCCTCCAAGGGGCATCGCAGACGGCCTCTCATGCATTGTTTTCAGGCCTTTTCCTTCCTTAACCCGCTCTGGCCTCCATGGAGTTTCGAGGGAGGGGAGCGGATGGGGGCGGCAAGGTGAAGAACAGAATCTCGCCAGTATCAGGACGGGTAAGACCCTTGCTCACTTCCCAGTGGGTTGCACACGGTGGGTCGAGAATTCCTATTGCAATGCACGAACGCTAGGGGGCAGCACTGTGCAGGACACGGGCCCAGACTCACGTTCTTCTGTTTAACTCAATCACAATCCCGATTTATAAATTTTTCCAGTTAGGAAATTGAATTCAGAACACAAACCTAATAAATATTTTAGTCTTTCACATACCATACTTCATTTAATAATACCCTTGTAACTAGCAAAAAGAAAGCTCTATTTTTCTTTCTTAATCCCGAATCTTAAAAGTTTTAATTTACTTGGAACTTCATTTACAACGTTGTACATATAGTTACATGGGATCAACATTATTTTCACGGAAGTCAGTAAAAGTGCAAAGAAAGTACTATGTATGTTGTTCATTTTAAATTATGACAAGATAACTTTTGATTTATAGAAGCTTGTAAGTAAAAACCAAGAGGCACATATATGAGAACTTATAGTCCTTGTCCAGCATGCAAATCACCACTCTGTTCTCACAACAAGAAAAAAGATGAACAAACTGAAAATTGACCATTCTTTTCAGGTCCAGCAGAGAGCTGGTGTTCACAGGGCAAGGGCTGCCCCAAGTCGGACAGACAGGTGGATGCAGAGAGTCACGACAGCCGGGAACAGAGACCCCTGCGGGAGCCAGGTCTGGGGTAGGAAAACCCAGCTGAAATCCACACATTTGGATGCTCAGTGTGGACAAGCCTGAGTGATTGAAAACTCCAGGAGGCCCCGGTCTCAGGAGGCCCCTCACTTCTGTTTTACCTTTGGGGGCCCGACCAGGTTCTCAGGTGTAGATCAGAGGAAAGGACCCTGTGTTCCCAGCAGGGGAGGGGGAAGGAGCCCTTTCCAAGCCTGCTCAGAGCATCCTGTTCCCTTCACAAAGGCCCCCACCTCATGGGAACTGTTCCTCCAGAGCCTGACAGACGTGGGCTGCCCTAGTCTGACCACGGGGGAAGGGGAGGCCTGAGGCCAGGCCCCTGGAGCAATCCCATCCCACCCAGGGTTGGGGAAGGGCCTGAGCAGCTCAGGAACAGGCTGAGACTGCAGAAGGCAGAGAGAAAGCGAACAGAAAAGAGGCAAAGAACAAGGGCCACAAATAGAACACCATACTGCACATGGTACCTGTTCATCTCACTATGTCTGGCTGCAATGGTTACTCTAACTATAATGGTCTAAACATGCCAATTAAAAGACAGAGGCTGTCAGAGTGGATAAGAAAGAAACCAAGGCCCAACCACATGTTGCTACCAGAAAAACACTTTAAAGACACGTTAAAATTAAAGGGATGGAGCAGGATGTACCATGCTAATGCTAGTCAAAAAAAGCTAGAGCAGCTATATTAATTTTAAACAAAGCGAACTTCAGAGCAAAGAGTATTGTCAGGGATAAAGAGAGACATTACACAATGATAATAAAAGGGTGAATTCTCTAGGAAGACATAATAATCTTTATTATGTATGTGCCTAACGAAAAAGTGTCAAAATAAGTGATGCAAAAATTAATAGAAAAATAGATAAATTCACTATTAGAGTTGGGGACTTCAGCGCCCCCCACAGGTGACTGACACATCCAGCAGGCGGAAAATCAGTAAGGACATAGTTGAACTCTCTAGTACCATCAATCAAACGGGTAGAATGGACATCTATAGACGACTCCACCCAACAACAGCAGATTACACATTCTTCTCAAGCTCACAGGGAACTCTCACCAAGATAGGCCACATTATGGGCCATAAAACACAACTTAACCAATTTAAAAGAACAGACTCATACAAGGTATGCACTCAGTTCCACAATGGAGTTAAACTAGAGATCAATAACAGAAAGGTAACTGGAAAATCCCCAAATACTTGGAGATTAAACAATGCACTTCTAACTAACACATGGATCTAAGAAGAACTCTCAAGAGAAATTTTAAAATACGTAAAGTAAATGAAAAGTAAAATAGAACTTATGTAAATCTGTGAGGTGCAGCAAAAGCAGTACTTAGGGGAAATTCATAACATCGACTGCATGTACTAGAAGAGAAGAATGATTTAAAATCAATAATCTAAGTTTCTACCTTAGGATGCAGTTAAATCCAAAGTAGAAACAGGAATAGAAATAATAAAAATTACAGCGGAATTCAATAAAATTGGAAATATAAATAGAGAAAATTAATGAAACCAAAAGCCAGGTCTTTGAAAAGATCGATAAAATTGACAAACCTCTAGCCAAGCTAAGTAAGAAAAAAACAGAGAAGACCCAAATTACTAGTATTATAAATGAAAGCTTATTACTACAGACCCCATGAACATTAAAAGGATATTGATAATAAAGGAAAATTATAAACAACTACATGCCTACAAATTAGATAACTTGGATGAAATGGACGAATTCCTTGAAATATACAATCCAGCAAAACTCACATAAGGAGAAATACATAATCTGAATAGGCCTATATCTATTAAAGAAATTGAATCAATACCAACTTTCCAAAGCAGAAAGCACCAGGCCTAGATGGGTTTACTGGTGAATTCTGCCAAACATTTACAGAAGAAATTATACCAATTCTCTGTAATCTCTTTTAGAAAATAAAAGCAGAGTTAATGCTTCCTAAATCATTCTATGAAGCCAGCATTTTCCTAGCGGGGGTAATACCAAAGTCAAACAAAGACAATACAAGAAAGGAAAACTAGGGATCAGTATCTCTCATGAACATATTAATAGGTGCAAAATCCTCGAAAAAACTTATCAAATGAAATCCAACAGCGTGCAAAAAGAATTGCATACCACAACAAGGTGGGATTTATCCCAGGTATGCAAGGCTGTTTTAACATCTGAAAAGTAGTTAATGTCATCACATCAGCAGGCTAAAGAGTCATATATGATGATATCAGTAGATGCAGAAAAAGTATTTGACAGAATCTAACACCCATTTATGGTGGAAAAAAAAAAAACTCTTCAGCAAACTAGGAATAGAAGGGAACTTTCTCAACTTGATACCAAGTTGATAGCCTGGTAGTCTTACCTGTAGAATATCAATCCATGTATTAATATCATCCAAAGATGTATTAGGTTCATGAGTTGTCCTGTCACTAAACATAGACGAGATTCCAGGACTTTTAAATCAAGCAACTCTAACATCCACCTGACCAGGCCTGTACTACGGAAAGTGCTCAGAAATTTCTAATTAAACTTCCCATTCGATCTAGCAATTGTGCTCCTTGGTATATACCCAACGAGGTTAAAAACGTATGTCTGCACAAAAGCCTGCACATAGATGCTTATGGCTGCTTTATTCATAAGTGCAAAATGTGGAAGCAACCACGACGCCCTTCAGTAGGTGCGTGGATGAACAAACCGTGTGTATCCAGGCAACGGAATAGCATTCAGCAATTATTAAAAAATGAGCTCGCAAGCCACGGAAAGACATGGAGGAAACTTAAATGCGTATCACTAAGCAAAAGAAGCCAATCAAAAAAAGTTACCTACTGTGTGATTCGAGCTATATGACATGTTGGGAACACAAAACCGTGGAGACAGTGAAAACATCAGTGGCTGTTGCAGGTTGTTGGGGGACAGGGATGGACAGGTGGAGCACAGAGGAGGTTCAGGGCAGTGGAATGTAACGTAATAATACCACAGCGGCAGACGCCTGTCAGTGTACAGGTGCCCAAAGCCACAGCATATGCAGCACCCGGAATGAATCCTAATGAAAGCTAAGACCTTTAGTCAATAATAATCTACACAGATATTGGTTCATCAATTGTAAGACGTACCACTCCAACGCAAGAAGCTGGCAACAGGGGAAACTGAGGTCGGGCGAGGGGTTGAATGAAAACTCTACATTCTGCTCAATTTTTCTGGAAACTTAAGAACAATCTACCAATTAAAAATAGCAGCAAAACAAAGGCAAGATTAAAAAATGTTAGACGCAGTAATTAGAAGGTTTTCAGCCTGTTTTCCATTATTTGAAATTCTAAATGAGTTGACTTTTGAAAATTAGAACGCTGGACAGATTTCTGCCCTTGTTTTTGTTTAGTTTCTATGTTGTGAGCTCCTAAGTTAGCATCACTCAATATGTTCTGAGGATTGTTACTTGCGTCTTAATTAAGGTGAAAAGCAACGCACAGATGCTGGGTTGGGAAGGAGGAAAAGATTTCAGAAAGCGCGAATTCAAGCTTCGGCTTCCAGCCAAATGACAACACCTTGAATTCTTGGGAGGGCTCCGTAACGCCTTTATTGTACTTTAAAATTGGCTAAATGGATTTTTCCTTAACAATTAGAGTCCAGTGCAGATGGAAATCCCTTTCCAAACGATCTCATTAACTGCTATGCTCTGTAACAATTCAGAGTGTGAAAAATTCTATTTTATGCCAACAGCGCATTTTGCATAGCCAAGATCTGGTCAAGACGCCGACTGTGTTCAAAGCACACGTCCCTTTCCACGAGTCCCCATGCTGTCTTCCTTTTCACCCTCCCTGCTCTGGCGCCCTTTCCTCAGTTTCCCTCCTCTGCAACAGACACTTCAGCTGTGGAAAAGCCCCGTGGGAGAACACCCCGTGTCCCCACCGCCCTGTCCCCACCCGCCGAGCTCCCTCCTCTGCGCAACGGGACCCGCCGCGGAGGACGGGCTCTGGGCGCAGAGACGCTGCCCTGGGTGGGCAGCTGGTGTCCACTCCTCGCCCCCCACTTGTCCTCCCGCCACGAGAATCACACTGTCCTCCAGGGTCCTGCTGCTTGTGCTCACAGAGCATCAGTGTTCATTGAGTTTATCCACGTCATTGCCAATAGACTGTCCCCCAAATCCAAATCCCCCAAGGGGCTTGTCTGATCACAACATTTCAATGACTCATCAGGTTTACAGGACACTGAACGTCGGAACCCACCTCCCACACCCACCTGTGCCTGACGTTCCCGCCATGACAAGCTGCGAGGTCTGGCCCGCTTGGTACCGGCTGCACCTCCCCCACACGCTCCGAATGACAGCCCCCCCCCAGCCTGCAGCTGCCACAGACCCCGCCCCCGGGACGCCCTGTCCCTGCAACGTGGACACATCAGCATCTTCTGCCCAACCTAGTGTCGGTCACAATTTGTCACACGAAGCAGAAAGCATTTGTTAACTGGTTTGTGATCGAATTGTGAGCCTTTTGGGAGCAGAGAATTATTTTATCTCTCGTACTATCTCCGGCTCCCAGTAAAGTGTGTGACACTGAGCACAGACCCCGTGTTCTTCCGCACGTTTGCGGTGACGGAATCAACGAACAGACCCAAGTCCCTGTGGATCTTTCAGTCCTTCATGGATTCAATAAATATTTACGGAATAATATTTACACACCGGGAGCTCCGCTGGAAATACTGCAGTTTTTAAAAAATCATGAATCCCGCACCTACGTCGAACCGCCATGTAGAATATTTACTTTGTAAATAATCTGGGAAGTGTCACAGATTTCTCTTACTTTATTTGCAAGTGAGTAAGTTCGCCTGCTCTTGTGTCACTGATGCAGGTAGAAGACTCACAACCTATGGATCAGAGACGAAGGATTTCACTGCTCACCACGCAGGAAACACCACCGGCTAAAGGATGTTTGCAGGGTCCCTGCGCTGCACGTGCCATCGGGGGAATGTCAGGCAGCCTGGACCGAGGCTCCGCGTGCTCCAGTCCTGTCCCAGCCGAGGACACTGAGCTTGGGGACCCCTGTTCTACAGCAAACAGGCAGGAGGTCGCCTTGCACCCCGAGGGAAGCACCTCCTCAGCCCTCCCCTGGGGGCTGCCTCACTGCACACACGGCCCTGAGACACGGCCGGAGGAAGGAAGTAACATTCAGGCATCTGGACACACCTGGGAAAGGAACCTGGGAGTGGGAAAGGTCCCAGGACTGTCTCTGCCAATAGCTGTAAAGTTTGTTCTGAAACTGCCAAGATAACTAGGTCCCATACTGAGTGGGAAATCCCGGTGACAGTTTCCGACCCTCACCCGGCATGGCCTCTTTCTGTCTTGATCCCCAGTCCACCCCCTGGTTCCAAACCCCCTTCCTGCTCCAGCTCTGCCAATACCTGCCGCCCTGTGACCTGGACCCGGAGCAGGAAGGCTTCGTGGGCAGCTGGCTCAGCCCCAGCCTGCCCGCCCCACTCCAGCCGAGAGACACGCGCTCCTACGTAGAGCGCCTACTGTTTGCAGGTAATCTTCCTTTATCAACACCTAAGAACTTCTCTCTTACTCCCTAAATTCTCAGGTTGGGCCTCTCAAAGTGAGTGCTTATGCTCACTAAGGATATTTCCCCTGTAATTTTGTTTAAAAAAAAGAAAGGAAAGGAAAAATGAAAGAGAAAGAATAAAGTAAGTAAAGGGAAAAACATTAAGATGTTTAGCTCTAATAAGAGCTTATTTTAATGGTGTCAAGGAAGAAGGTGTTTGCATAAGATATTCCAAGCAAACCAGACTTCCAGAGGCTTTTTCATCCCTAACCTGATCCGACAGTTTCCCCGTGACATCTCCCCAGGCCATCTCTATTCGAACATGACTCACTGAAGCTTCCAGAGGCCAGATAGGGAATTGGCTTCTGAGCCTCACAATTCTCTCCACATATCCCATGCTAAAGTGCCGTCTTCGTGTGACAACCGTGAAGAAGCTGTGCCAGGTTCTCTGCGTGAGTTAAGTGACTGACAACCAGCAAACCTGTTTTACCGCTTCTTGCCTTAAGAAGGAGCTATGAATGGCTAACTGACTTTGGAAGCACACGAGGTTTTCTAAAGTTAAATAAATACTTTAACATTGCTGCCTAAGGATATTTTTGGCTTCAGGCAAATGAAATGAGGTTCACGAGATTCTGCTGCAGCGTTGGGGACTTTACGCCAGAGGGCGGCGTGCGAACACCAGACACCAGCGTGGCACACCCTCCCACCCCGGCTCCCGCCCTGCTCGGCGCTGACAACTGCAAATCCTACAGTTAAACCCTGATTTTTAAGTTTGAATCACACGACCTCAGTGTTATTTTTACGTGTCGATTTTTGTTCCAGGATGTGGAATAGACAGGGTCGGTAAAACAGCGCGGCGTGTCCAAGCAGGAGCAGCGTGATGCAAGCTGCAACGGTGACTGCTGCCGGCAGGACGGGAAATGGTTATGTCCTGTACCCAGTCATTCTCCTGTGGAGTCATGGGGCACGGCTCAGAAAGCCAACTGCCTGCGGGATTAACAAGAAAATTAAGGTGATACACTGAATAGGAAGTGACGGAAAGCTTTTGATCTTAATCCTTAGTCAAAATCAACCAGTAACTGATGCCTCTTCCCAGGTGCTGCTCACGTGGGGACTGAACGGTGGATACATCTCTGCCCGGAGTGTCCGCTCCGTCTCCTGGCACACCGGCAGAGAGAGGTTAGAGATCCCTGGGAGACAGGAAGATAATAAAAATACTATATATATATATATATATATATTTTTTTTTTTTTTTTTTTTTTACATGGAGTCTCCCTCTGTCACCTGGGGTAGCTCACGGCAGCCTCAAACTCCTAGGCTCAACGATCCTCCTGCCTCAGCCTCCCGAGTATCTGGGACTACAGGTGTGCACCACCAGGCCCAGCTAATTTTTCAATTTTTTTTGTAGAGATGGGGTCTCGCTATGTTGCTCAGGCTGCTCTCGAACTCCTGGCCTCAAACGATCCTCCTAACTCGACCTCCCGCAGTGAGGGATTCCAGGAGGGAGCCACCACGCCCAGCCTGTTTTCACAGGTTTTAGTAGGTTAAAGATGCATGGCTTTAATTTCTAGAGTCATCACTACATAAATAGCAAAAGAATAACCAACTCACAAGGCAGGAGAGGAAGATAAAATAATTTAAAAAGAAGCAATCCAAAACAAGAAGCGGACACATAGAAATGAAAAATCATGTTGTGATTTAAATCCAGACGTATCAGTTATTTCTCCCACCAGCGATGGGAAGAGTCCCGTGTCTCACACCCTTGCCAGCACACGCTGGTGTTAGTTTTGTCATTTCAGACGTGCTGGGCGGGGTCTGTGATCTTACTTTGGGAAGCTCTTTGGTGACATTCACTGTAAGGAAACTTACTCATCACCTATGTTCGCCAAAAGACGTACAGGAATGTTCACTACAGCACCACTGATAACTGAGGACAGCTGGAATGCAACCCACGTGTCCGTCCGCAACTGAGCAAATAAACAGACTTGGAGTAGGCGTACAATGGAACACTGATGAGCGAGCAGTTCTCACAAAAAGTGACAGAGAGGCCTCGAGCAGAAGACCATGCCCTGAGGGAGTCTGTACCGCAGGATTCCACTGAGACGTCATTTAACTGCCATCTGGTCTGGGAGGGGTGGACCCGGAGTGGGTTTGTAAAGGTGGGGACGGAGGAGGCTTCTGAGAGTCTGAGAATGTTGTGTGTTTCGGTTTTCGTGCTTGGATGCCGGTGACAGGAATGTATCCATGTATGAAGATCCATCAAGCTCTACACTTAGGTTTTGTGTGATATTTTTTGTGAACATTACACTTCAATTTTTAAAGTGTTGCATTGTTGCTGAGATGGAACAGCCGTGTCGTTAAACATTCAGGAACCCTCCGGACGTGTTCCTGGCTGGAATACTTAACACAAGCACCTGGAAATGAACACACACTAAGTCTCCAGGGGGCTCCACGTGTGAACTGTCTGTGAGGGGCCCCTCCTTGCCCCACTGGTGAGGAGGTGGCGGGGCAGGACGTGGGGACAAACCCACCCAATTATGGTGGCATTTTGTAACTGCAATCTTTTGAACACAATTTGGTAGAAGATACACCAAGATTAATTTTATAAAGTGCATGAGTAAACAATTATTTCAAAACCATGTAAAATATGTGTCTGTTACAACAAAATAAACACTTCAAAATTAAATGAATAGGAAAATATATTTCAGAAAAAGTTACATTGAAAACTTCACTCGAACGAGTCCTGGAAACGCTCACCTATATTACGTCAGAACATGCAGGACCACAGCTTGCCGAATGAAAAACCAGGAATCTTCGCCTGGGCACAATCAAATCTGTGAGAGAAAAATAAACCGTCTTCAATAACTGATCAGTTACTGAGGTTCAGGGCACCAGATCAAGTCAGTACTCTCTTACAATCTTATAAAATAGGCGGAAACTGAGGCCTCTGAATGCTTCTGAATTTAACGGAGACATTTTAAAATTTATATTTCTTATGATTTATACCCAATCTGCTTCCAATGTGCTCGTGTGAGGGGGACAGAGAAGTGATGGAGGTGGTAACTTCAGAGCCAGGGACCCAAGGCTCCCACCCTGGGCTGTGTGGCCCGGGCCCATCCCTCGGGGTCTCTGTGCCTCAGGCCCCATGGAACACCTGGGCAGCCACAGCGCCCATCTCCTAAGGCTGCTAAGGTTTTTTACACTGTGCCAAGAGTAGTGCCGGTTACATAGTAAGTGTGATATGTGCTTGTTAAATTAATGTCAAAATGCAACTTTCTAAAGAAAATAAGTTCATGCAATGGACATCAGAACACACAAGCTAACAATAGTAAATATACTTTATCCTAAAATTCAACTTTGAGCTTCCAGAGACCAAGACGAAGAGAGACACATGAAATACGCGAATCTTGTTATCACATTTTTTCTTCCGCCAGAGACATTAAGCAAAAAACGAATAATATATTTTGTGACATTTCACACCAGTGGAGACAGGATTCACAAGGATGGCAGGTTTTCTATTTTATTTGCCAAATAAAATGCTTCAATACCATCATTTATTGTAGAAAGAGTCAAAACGAAGAAAACTACCGAGATTAATATAATAATCACCCAGGCATCACTGCTCCTTAAATTCTCATCTATTTTATTCACGAAAATAATACTTCTCATAGTGGGAAAATGAGCAAGGCAAGAAAACATAAAAGGAAAACAAACGGCCAATGAAAAGAAAACGTCTTAGCCTTATAATGAAAACTGGAAATTCAAATAGCCATAGATTGCTCTTCTCATCCAATAGCCAACTTTTTTGATAATGACAAGGATTCAGAAAAATGAGCATTCTCATAAATTCCCGGCGGGAACTGAGTTGATACAATCTTTTATATGTATATATTGGAAATATATCTTAAAAGGCTATCTACATTCAATTGCTCTTTCTAGGAATTCCATCTCTAGAAATTTATTTTAAGGAAAACATAGATTCACAGAAAATGTATTCTAAATAAAAAATGAGAAATGTTCCAAATACCAAATGATAATAAGTGAACTCTGAAGCCATTAATAATCGGGTTTGAGAATATTTTTCTGAGAAAATATTCGCAATAAGTGGACAAAGGCAGTTTCAAAACACTTTGTACCCGATGAGTTGAATCAAGTCATAAAATGTGTATATTTTGTACATATGTTAGAAAGAAATAAAGCAATAGAAAAATATGAGAAAATATTTAAAAATTATTGCAAGCTGGCAGAATTATGGGTATTTTTTTCCTCTTTATTTTTTAAAAATCTGTAGTTTCAAAACTTACACTAAATATGCTTCACTTTATTTTTAAAAAATGATTCTGAATCCCATCTCCAGGAAGACCCCCGTGCAGCGTGGAGGGAAGCCTTGAACCCGGGGAGGCGGTGGGGGGGGGAGGGTTTGCTCTCTTAGGAAACCACACCTGGACTTTTGGCAGAGGTGACACAAAAGGGTGGGAGAGCCCCAGTGGAGGGGCCTCATACGCGCAGGGTGGCCCTGGGGACGCCCCTCCAGGATGACAGACTAGAAAGCCCCAGAGAGGCGACGCCCGCCCTGGGCTGGGCCTGGCACACTGCGAGGGACTCAGGTGGGTGCGACGTGATCCAGGAGAGACAGCAGCAGGTGCAAAAGCTCCGGAGGAAGGTCACACACAGGTGAGGTCCGGGAACAGTGGCCTGTCTGGCACGGCTGGGAGGGAGCGTCCATGGGGGATGGTGGGGCGGGTGGGGCAGGACACCTGGCCGCAGCAGGTCCTGTGGGCGGGGGAGGCCCAGGGGAGGCTCTGAGCACTGACAGCAAATCCAGGAACCATGTTGTCACCCTCAGCATCCAACACAGGGTCCAGCACGTGACCACATGGATAAAAATCTCACCCGTCAAGAGGAAAGGAAAAAACCACACACACAAGAAAAGCCAAACAGCCAGCTTGGCGCAGAGCCCAGCAAGCAGTGAACGCCAGGTGAGTGGCTCAGTGAGCAGGTAAACCAAACGCACCAGTTATTCCCACCCGTGACGGAAGCAGTGGTTCCCCGCGGGGGACGTGCAGGGCACAGGGGCAGTCCAGGGCTGTGGTCCTGTCCTTGAATCCAGGCTGCACACGGCGGGTCCTGCTGTTAGCAGATCGGTGCGGTGGCCGACACCCTCCTCCCCCTGAGTCCTCGCTCTCCACGTCTTTCCACGTCTGGAGAGCGGGCTCCGTGGCAGAACCGAGGTCCCGGCCCAGATGCGCAGGCCGGGCGGCCACCTGCTCCTCTTTTGCTGTGGTTTGTTTTGACGCACGCAAGTGTTTAAATTCTAAGTTTCCGATCGTTTACATTTTTTGATATAAGAACATGACAAAAATCTTCCTCCAACCTAATGCTGTCTGCAAACCAGAACCAGCAGCACGCACGCAAGTTCTGCCCGGCCTGACCGCCGCAGCTGCGAACGCCTTGCGGGAGTGCTCGTGGCGCTGGGTCCTGTCATCGTCAGAGATCTTGGCCGTCCCCTGTGGCCAGGCTGTGACTCGGTCTCCCCCGTCCTGTCCTGGGCGGAGTTCCTGCGGGAAGGTCCTGTCTGTCCCTGGCCGAGTCGCAGCAGTCTGAGGCCCCGTGCCTTCCTGGACCAGCCCTCCCTGTGACTCCACTAACGTCACCAGCTCTGGGGGGACGAGGAGCCCCTCCTGTGTCCGGCCTGCATCCCAGCACCTCGTGAGACCGCAAGCCAGAGGCATCCTGAAGAGATAATATGTGGCTGAAGTTGGGCGCATGCACTTTCTCTTCCCATTTTTGCTTCCGCCCACCCTACCATTTTCCCCTTTTTCCACCCCGAAGGAGGAAAAATGTCAAGAAAAGAAGGCCCCGGAGCACGGGGGGGCGGGGGGGACAGAATAGCACGGGGGTGGGGGGTAGATAGAACAAGGACTCCAGTGACATGTTCTACAAAGTTAAAAGATGCTGACATAAGACAAGGTACGTGTCCTGCTCGCAGTGTGACCGGATGACAAAGCGCTTTCTGCGTGAACCTGCGGGAGTCACGGGCGTCCGCCCACCCCAGCAATAAGCCCACCTGGAGAGACTCCCGAGTCAGCAGCTCACCAGGGCGCCGAGCAGCTGCACAGCCCGGGGCAGGCCCCACCCGCCCGCCTCCTGACTCGTGAGTCACCCCCCGCCGGGTCTGCAGACGCCGCCTGCTCTTGTCTCAGAGGTGCTGCCGTCTCGAAGGGCTTGGTGGGCAAGAACACACCTGGGAACTTCCAACGTGCCACGTGAGCACCACGCAGGGCTTTAATGTAGGCCCTGACGGCACAGAAACAACAGCGTCAATTCATTCACTTACAAAATATAAGCATTACAAGGACAGGGTGCAGGCGTTAAGTCTTGAAGGCACAATCGCGTAATTGAGACACAGTGATGGTGCGTCTCGGGTCTACAGGACTGTGAAAGAGCTGTCGTCCTGCCTGAGAAGCCTTCGGTCTCAGCATCACCTGGTGACATGCCGGCGGATCAGGCACAAAGGTGTGGACTCAGTGGGGTCACTGGGTTCCCGTGAACTGTGCCCTCCACTAGAAGATACGCTGGAGTCCTGACCCCCCCCCCATGCCTCAGAATGCGACTGTATCTGGAAATAGGGTCTTCCCTGTTTCCAAACAGGGAGTCCAGTTAGAGGTAATCAAGTTCAGGTGAGGTCGCTTGGGTGGGTCCTAACCGAATACGACTGATGTTCTCATAAAAAGGGGAAATTCAGACATAGGCACAGACGCCAGGTCAGAGCCGAGTTCTGCTGCGACAGCCACGCAGCCGCAGAGGCCGGGACGGACCCTCCCCTGGAGCCCTCGGGGGGCGCGGCCCACACCCCACACCTCCTCTGTTTCTGTTGCTTCAGGCACCCGGTCTGCGGCACTTGGCGACGGCATCTTTAGCAAAGAATTCACTACACAGGCTCCAAAGTGAGAGGGGCTTGTCGCGGAGTGGACGCAGCTCTGGCTTCGAAGGCACGAACGCCCAAGTCTGCTCTCCAGTTCTGACGTTCAGTGACAGTGTGACCACACGGCTGCTCCGACCTTATTTCCTTTTTTAGAAAAATTGTGTTTTATATATATACACACATGTGCACATTATAGGCACAGATGTGGATATAGTTCTAGGTATGGATGTAGATGTAGCTGCAAATACAGACGTAGGTGTAAATACAGGTGTAGGTATGGAGAGAGGCAGTATGGACACAGGTGTAGACATATGCAGAGGTAGACGTGGAGGTAGGTGTAGACATGGAGGTAGTGTAGACAGGGATGTAGTTTTAGATATGGATGAAGGTGTAGACGTGGTTGTAGGTGTAGACACAGGTGATGTATGTGTGGACATGCATATAGACATAGGTGTGCATGTAGGTGTAGTCATGATATAAGTACACATATGATACAGATACAGATATGTGGATTGTTGCACCCACCTGGGATAGAAAAAGCACAGGTAAAGACTCTTCCTCTTTTTCCTCCCAGACCGGGAGCCAGATGTTGGTGCCCGGCGGGAAGTGCTCCGCCCCTCAGATTTTCTATGTACAGAATTTGCTGTTTAACGTTTAAATTCTCCCATACTTGCTTTCGGGCTGAGCTCCGGTCGGTCAGCCTGCAGCATGCGGCTCTTTGCCGTGGACCAGTGCGCCTTCTCTCTGCGTGTCCCCACGGCAGGGGTGAGCCCTGCCGGCTGCGCCCGGGTCCAGCTCAGCCTGTGGTTTCTGCATAATGCCCGGGACAGTTTAACGTCTCTGACCCAGCTCGGCACTAAGAGGCTGGATAAAATGCCTGGATGTGGATTTGGCGGGGGCAGCCCTGGCGGCTCCCCGGCTTCACTCCCTGACCGACCTGCACGCCGCTTGCCCTTGGCTAGTTTACAGCCAGAGCTTCCGTGTCGGCACTGCAGGAAGACGCGGCAGCCGGGCAGACATTTCCTGTTCTTCCTTCCAATTATGCACTTCAGCTAAGAACTTAATTACTTCAGCATTCACCTTCCATCTGCCCTTTCAGCGTGAAACAAGGATCTGGCATCCAGCCTCTAGTAGCAACAAAAGGCCTCACCAAAAATGCAAACGCTCACAGGGCACTTAGAGGTGGCAGACAGGGGCTTCACTCTTGAGTGCATCGACCGAATTCCCACAATTAAAAGACAAGCAGGGCAACGTGGAAAACCCGTTCAGCACCACGGTGCTTGCCGGACAGAGGGACATCCAGGGGCGTCCGGGAAGTCATCTCTTTACCCACTGGCTTGGGCAAAGGGTATTCAGGAAGACAACCCAGCCGTGCTGGGGCGCGAGGCCTGAACCCCAAGCTCAGCTGCAGGAGAAGCCATCGGCCCCATTTTAAAGAAAGGAAAACTGAGCCACAGAAAACTAAGTGGCATGCCCAGGATCCCACAGACACGGCGTGTGCGGGTGCAGTGGGCAACGTCCCAGCGTCTCACACACGGAGCGTGTGCACCACCTGCTCATCTGGCACCTGGAGACGCTTGCACAAGAACACGTCTGCCAGCCCGGACTCTGCGCCGAGGACCAGCCTTGCGCAAGGCGTAATGAGGGCAGCCTGTCGCGTGGGCGCCGGCTTCCTGAGGAGAGGTGTCCCGTGACGCCCTCTTTTCACACCGATGACTCCAACTCCTCTGCAATGAGCCCGCGCCTGCCAAGTCATCGCCAAACGAGACTCGCTCCGCCCGGCTGTCCACTGAGGGCGCCCAGGAGCGGATGTGAGACACTCTGACTGCCTATGGTGAGAGACAGGACGTATCTCGTCCAGGCCTCCGCCACCGTGTGGATCATCATTTTAAAAGAGAAGAAGATGCAAATTGAGATTTTGTTCCCCAGCTGCTGTTAGTGGTTTCTGCTCAGCTGACCCCAAGTTTCACATCCCCGTGTTCTGGTCCGAGCTCAGCGCAACTGCCCGGCAGGAAGACTTGGCACGAAAACTCTCAGGTAAGTCTTCCTTGTTTGGAGATTAAGAAACACACCAATTCAGTTTGCTGCTTTGGGATTTGCCTATTTTGTGACATTCTACCTGGCATTTTAAAAACACTAAGTTTCACCAAACTTCTTTTATATGCCTATATTTTTTATGTATGTCACATTATGATTTGTGGCAGGGAGGGAAGGCTAGTTTTGAGAGTCTGCAAATTTGTTCCTAAAATAGCCCCTGGGGCAAAAAACTAATCCCAGCGATGGTATCTCTCTGTGGATGTGACCTAAGCCTTTCCTGAAGTCTCACCAAAGTCCTTTAGGGCACTGATACCAGGTGAGTGCCGTTTGATATCCTTCCAAGAGGTGTGACAGGCCGTGGAAAGTGCCTGTTCCTCTCCGTGCAGTTTTAGTTTTTCATGGACCGGGGCTTCTCACCCTCAGCGCCACTGACATGGGGGCCGTCAGGGGCTGGCCTTGCCTGAGGTTTAACAGCATCCCTGGCTTCCCCCCCTCCCAGTGATGACAACCAAAAAAGGCCCCCAGACGACGACAAACGTCCCCAAGGGAAGGGTGGCCCCACAAGAGCACTTGTCTTTGTAGCCCTTGGATCCACATGACCTCCCCGGCAGCTGAAAGCTCTGGTTGTGGTGATGCCTCTGGCCAACCACGACTTGAGTATTCTTTGTACAACAGGTAATTTCGGCCATTAGCTCCAAGGTCATCATTGGAGCTTTGGCACAGGGAGAGCCCTGCCCACAGTGCCTAATGCCGGAAGAGACCCGAGACCTACCTCGTCCCTTCGCAAACGTGGCTCAGGGAGGTTAAGCAACCATTCCAGGGTCACACAGCCAGCGGACGGAAGTCACATCCTGGCTGGAAAGGGGTGTCAGGACCCCGTTCAGAGCCCCTTGGTGCTATATTCTGAGTGTCCTGGGCCCGAGCCAGGGGCACCATGCTGTGTGGCTCAAAATTGTTCAGGTTTTCAGAAATATGTGCTTTTTAGGAAAAGAGATGGACACAGCAAATGATTGTGTAAGCAGGAGTGATTGAACGAGGACACAGTTTTCTAGGACAAATTGCTTTTCTTTCTAAGAAGTTTTAAGTCTGCCACACGTGTTAAGGAAAAAATTATTCGTGACACTTGCTAAAGAACAATAAGGCAGACTATCTAGATAGACATAGGGTCCCCCACAATGGGCGTGCAGTGGGGGAGCGAGACTGGGCTCCTCTCCAAACACAGCGCAGGTGAGTCGGGATTTATACTCCAGGGGCAGGTGAGGGTCCCTGGACGGA
This sequence comes from Cheirogaleus major, assembly GCA_963574435.1. Classification (NCBI taxonomy): domain Eukaryota; kingdom Metazoa; phylum Chordata; class Mammalia; order Primates; family Cheirogaleidae; genus Cheirogaleus; species Cheirogaleus major. Next base: position 46,982 of record CAUYPO010130278.1, read on the forward strand.
AAACTGCAAGGCAGAGACATCCTGGTGGGGGAGTCTTGCTAACGAACTCGACAGGATGCTGTGGGCAGGTAGGGTGATGAGATGCTGAGGGTGGGGGCGAAGAATTTGATCAGATATCAAGGGTGGGGGCTCTTGCTAAACTGACCCAGCAGGGCTCTTGCTGAAACTGGACCGAAGGGGCCCAGGCCCAAGGTCAGGGACGGGGAGGAGGGCCTGAGAGAGCTGCCGCCTCCCGAATTGTGTAAGTCCAAGGAATCACATGCCTGTTGCTGACCATTTGTCAGCAGATCATGAACTTGGATTTCAGTGTTTTAAACTGTCCTCTGGAAACACAGTGGTGCATGGCTCCTATACACAGATCTGCTGTTGCTTTCTGGTGAAGGAGTGTGGAAATTCTCTACTCCCTCTCGCTCTGCTACACATCCCTCTGAGAATTCAGTCATTTTGCTTAGCTTAGGAGACAGAAATGGGCAGAAGAGAAGAAATCTTACCACCCCTCTGCCAAGGTCTTTTTAAAAATCTATCTTTTTCTTAAGGAAACAAGCAAACATTGCAATGAGCATATATTGCTTGTATTATCGGAAAAAGGAGAGAAAGTTCAAACCCTCCCTCGCCAGCTCTCCTAAAACGTCATTTCAGTTTTCTTCTCCAAATATCTCGTGGCACAGAATTTGAAAACTCAGCTTTGTCATTTAGTAGCAAGTTGTGAAGAGTTGCACGACCCACCTAGCCTTAACCTCACTGAGCCCTGGTTTGCTGTCTACAAATGTGGGTGATGGTGCTTGTCTCAGACACCCGTGATGTTTGGGTGATCCAACTTACAGAAGGCATTTAGCCTGGTGCCTGGCTCCCATCAGGCACTCAGCGATGAGTGCCTGTTTGTTACTGTTGTTGTCCCTTTGTGGGAAGAGGAAGTGACACACCTGTGATCAGAGTGGGCGGGTGGGAGGGGAGGGCAGGCGTAAACATCAGGACTCAGTTGTGATGAGAGCAAGTATAGGAATCAGCCTGTGTTTCCATCCAAGTCTTCCAAATCTCACGTGGGCATTTATCATGTTATACCTGTACTTTTTTTTTTTTTAAAGCAAAACTACTGATTGTATCACTGTGTTTTAAAGATGGCAGTGAATAGACAAAATCCCGGAATACTTAAATTCAAGCTGAGGAACTTACCGCAGCCATGACTGAGCAAGTTGTTACTATTAATACATCCTTCCAGGCCCCAGTTCCTTTTTTGTGGGACAGGCCTAACCATGTCACCCTGCACCCCGGGAGCCCCGAGGCTGCCGTCCGTGTCCGGCCTGCGGTGATCGTTCTGCACCTGTTTGTATGCTTTCTACACAGCCCTAAGGACTCGGGGTTTCAACAAACCTGCCTGAGACATCAGAAAAACAAGTAACCTTGCGTGTGAATGTATGCTTTCTCCCAAATTGTGCTGAAGAGATATAATTTTATGACACTTTTTTTGAAAGGTCATTCCTAATTTAAATGTCTTATTTAATCCCTAAACAAGTCCTGAGGGGGAGATAAGGTAGTTATGGCATCTTCACTACTTTCCAGAGAAGAAAAAAAGCCAAGCATGTGTCAGTCACAAGGTCTCTCGTATTTAATTCAGCTGACACTTCTGGGCCCCAGGATGTCAGGTGGCCTCGGGAGGTGCCTGGCTCAGCCCAGGTGCTCTGCACCTGTCTTGCCCCATTTGTTTTGTCAACAGACATCACTGGATGGCGCTTTGCTGCTGGCGGAGAGGGAGCGACACCAGGTCCTAACGCCAGGCAGCTTACCTTGTAGTCAGAAGACACAGACACAGCAAACAGCGAAACTAACCAAGACACCTAAAAATTTATTAAAAAATAAACAAACACTAATCCGAACACACAAACCTCAATGTCCCATGGTGGTGAGTGCAGTGCAGAATTGGAAAGGCCTTGGGGTGTCCTCTAGGCCGCCACGCTTCGCCCACCTGCCCAGGTGTGGCATCGCCCCGCCCCTCGCGCCTCAGCCAGGGCTGCCCGAAGGGGCGTGGCCCGAGAGGAGCTGTGCAGTCCTAGGGGCGTGGCTGGGAGGCGTGGCGGGGGCGGGGCCGCGCTGCACCTGCGCGCCCACCCGGGCGCCCGGGGCGGGTCTACACCCAGATGCCCAGGTCCGGAGGCCTCGTCACCGCCCATCGGAAGCGGGACCACCGCCCCGGGGCCCTGGGTGGGTCCGTGGGGACTTACGGGGCCCGAGAAGGTCTCATGCGGTCTCCGCGGCGGCCGCGGGCGCGGGGCGGGCCTCCGGGTCGTCGGCCGGCGGGCGCGGGTCCACTCGGACCCTCGTCAGGGGACAGCCCGGGAACAGCGGCCAGCCTGGGACACGCAGGGACACGAGGCGCGTGGCGTGGACGCGCCGCAGATAGTACGGGAACGCGGCTCGGCAGCGCGCCCCCCTAGCTGTGGTACAGCCCGGCCCCTTCGTCCCGCCGTGGTGACGTCACGGCGCGGCTGCGTGGCCCCGCCCCGAGGCGTGCGCGTGCGCGTTTGCGGCGGCGCGTCGTGGGCGCGCGGCGGTGCGGTCAGTGAGCGCCGGGCTGTCGGGGCCGGCCCAGGTGAGCGCGGCGGGTGCGGGGCGGGGCCGCGCTGGGTCCGGGGTTCGGGGTCCGGGGTCCGGGGGTTCGCGGGTCCGGGGCGCAGCCTCGCGGCGGGGCCGCGTCCGAGCCCGGGTCCCGCCGAGCGCGCTGTGCTCCGGGGCGCGGGACGCGCTGCGACGAGGGACGCTCCTGACGCGGACGCTGACTGGAGCGCTGCAGATGCGGACCGGGCGGCGACAGCCGCAGGCGGCGCCACCACCACCTCGGCCTCCTTCCCCAGATCTGCCGCGCAGGTGTGGTCTGCCCACCTGTGCACCGCGGGGCGTGGACGGGGCTCCTTCGGGGCCACAGAGGTGTCACCGAGCTCCCGCCACGGCCCGGCTTAGACGCAGGAGGAGGTGACACACTGAAGGTGGCCTCCGCCAGTGGCGGGGTCAGCTGGTGTGGACTGGCTCAGGTGCTCAGGTCAGAGAGGAGGGGGAGGGGCGCTGGGTCAGGTCATGGGGTGCGAGCTGAGTGGCCCTGGGCTGTCAACCAGCTGCTCCGGGTTGGGGTGCGGTGTGGATGGTGGGAGATGAGCCAGGGGCCCCTGAGCCTTTGTAGATTCTTCTCTTACTGACTTTTCTCTGGAAAATTGGGGAGGAGTGGCTGTTTCTAACTCCTGTTTGAATTTAGCTTCTGTGTGAAATCCGTAACTATGTACTTTCTATCTTATTTCCATATTTTTGAGGGTTTTTTCCTACACTTGAAACTTTTCAGGAAGGTTGTGAGAGGAAAAGGCAATGAGGAAGGAAATATCAGGGACTGAGGGAATGTGAGAAGGCCACGCTCCGGGCGGAGGCTTGCCGGTTCTGTGCCTTCCCTGGAGAAGGGACGCAGGTAGACTGGCTGTCGCCTTCTAGGCTGTCCTGTTGTGGTAGTTCTTCCTGAGCAGCCAGTTTCCCCGAAAAGAGCTGAAATAACAGGTTCTCCAGGTGGCCTCAGAGATGTTCAGGACAGAATATTCTATGGTAGTGAGAGACTGGAAAAAAGGACTTTGGATACTTTTTTGTAAGGTGACAGCCCTAGGACAGGGTGTCTGCAGCCAGTAGAACCGTGTTGTTGTAGAAGAAGATTAACAGGCGAGCGTAGTGATATGTTGCTGAAAGGAAAGACACAGGCCACAGTGCAGCTTGTATAATTCTGTCCCTTTTTATGAAAAAAGGAAGAGTTTATATCTAGAAAAACAACTGGCCCAGCAGTCACCAAGACATGGTGATAATGCTCGGGCTGGGTGGGAAGATTGCCAGGTTTTATTTTTGTATTTTTATGCTGTGTATATTTTCTGAATTTTGTTTTTTGAGCATGTATTTCTTTTGATTGTGGAAAAATATTTTTATAAACCGTCAAGCTATAACTCTCAAAATTTTAGAAGTGTGATTTCTCATGCAAACTGCCTGTGTTGGGTGATATTCTACTGATAGTGGAGGATCCAGCAGGCTGACAGTGCCAGTTCAGAAGAGGGTGCACAAAACGAGGATTTATGTAGCCAGAGAATAAGATGCTGAGATAAGATGCAAGGTTAGGCACAAAATTGGCAAATATCCAATGTGCAATGAATCCACAGCCTTTAGGGTTATCTTTTCTTCTGGACAGAAAGAGAATTAAGTTTGTATATTGTGAAACGTCTAGGCTCCAATTAGTGGTAAATAGTGAGTTTATTTCTCTTAAAAAGTCAAGCAATTCTGAGGGGGCTTGTAAAGCAGTTGATCTAGCATAGCAAAAAATTTAAACAGCAAACATTTTTTCCTTTTGACTTTATTTCCAAGATTAGGATACATTACTTTAACCAAACTCAAAATTGCTGGCATCTGTAGCAGTTTAGTGCAAGTGAACAGAAACTGCTTGTGCATGCATGACAGAGCTGAAGGGTCCCGGCAGCCACTGAGCTCTAGTTCCTGGTCACACTGCAGCCGTGGAGCTACACTTTCCTTAATATGTTTGCATTCAAATTTCTTTGAAATGCACGGTCCAGTGCAATAGAACAGCTTAAACCACAGAATCTTAGAAAGAGTAAGATGAGGTTTATAGATAGATTTTTCCCAAAGAAAGTGAAGATCTGCAGAGTCAGGAAACAGGTTGCTGCTGAGATCGTGGGCTTTGTTGGAGTCACTTCTTTTCGGGGTCCGCTTCTTCAACCACTGAGACTAAGGGGCTGCAGGGGAAGAGCTTTGAAGTCTTCCAGATGGAAAAGACACCCCCAGTTTTACCTGTGGAAGGAAGAGTGACTTCCAGCTGTGGGTCATACGCAAGGCGTCAGGCACCGTGGAGGAGCCCTTAGGTCCGGGCCTTGTGGTGAGGCGGGCGCACAGCAGTGGAACAGGGCTGACCCCAGCATCTAAGGTGAGAGGGATGTGGTCGGGTCAAGGAGCAGAAATAGAAGCAAAAGGAGAACTGGAGCTCTTCCCACCCCATCTGCACCGCCTGCTAGGACGAGGCCTCGCCTCACTCCCGCGGTGCCCGCCTGGTGACTCCGGGTGAGCTGCAGCTGCTCCCATTGTGACAGTGTTGTGCCACACAGGGGACAGCAGGCCTCTGCAGACCCCAGGGGAGGCTGTTTGGCTGCCCAGGCTGATCCAGGCACCCTGTAACTCAGGGCCTGGCCCTCTACCCCTGTGGCTCAGACAGTTGAGGAATGTGTCTCATTCATGCATCGCTGATGCTGACCAAGCTCAGGGGCCCACAGTGACAGGGTAGACCAGAACTCACAGGCTTGCCCGCCAGCTCCCTGTGCACAGCCATATGGGAACACGCACGATCAGAGGTTTATAGCAAAGAGTCAGAATGGGGGATTGGTTGTAGAATTGTGAGGGGTAACAAGTATTCTGGTTTTTATAATCCGTTGCTTCTGTATCTCTGATTGGCACCTGCTCTGTGACCGCCAGGAGGACTTGCCCAGTCTCAGCTCTGGCTCACCTGACAGACTTTAACCTGTCTGCAGTTCTTTCTTTAGATATGATAATATCTTCAAAAAGGTACCTGGAAATCACAAAGACCTGGAAGCCATTCTCTCTTGTAGAGATAAGATAAACTAGTTGAATGTGTCTGGCTTGTGGCAGGGGCCTCCTATCCTGCTGTTCTGTGTGTGCGCTTCTTATTCCCATAGCCAGACACTGGGGCCCGGTGTGGTTTAGAAAGAAACTTGTGTTCTTAGCTTCTCCGTAGTGAAATCAAGTTCAGAACCCACTAAACCAACCTTGGTCCTTGAGTCCTGCAGCCCCTCCCACCCTGGCCAAACCAAAGACTTCCTGAAGGTCCACTTTGGCTCACCACTTCCACTGAGGGATTTGAGTCATCACTTTGGGTGGAACTTTCTGGAGTCAGGGGACATCCTCCATTTGAAGGCAAGGGTCCTGTAGAAGTTAGCTGTCATGGCCAGGAGCGCACTAAGGCTGCCGTGGCAGAGCGGAGCCTGGGTGTGGGGGACCAGGGTCCTCTCCCTCGGCAAGTGCCATGTGGCGTGACCCCTGCAAACCGGGGATGCAGGAGGCGCTGGCCAGGGATCTGAAGGCAGGTTTCTGATGCTGCTTTGTCCGCAACTGACTCCACAGTCCCCAGTGTGTGCGTTGGATTCCTGCCGTGTAACAGGAAAGGGCAGAACAGGGAACTGCACAGGTTCCTTCCAGTTTTGAGAACGTGAGACTCTGGTTTTTGCAGTTTCACAGACAAAACAAGTTCACACTCAGGTGAACTGAACCACTTGGGCATAATTTACAATGTGTTCATATATTCAACAAGTACTTCTTGAGTGCCTGCTGTGAGCCAGGTGTTGCATCAGCGGTACAGGTGCGGTGATGGGCAGCCAGGTGCGGCCCGAGTCCTCAGAGAGCATGTTTCCCAGGGAGGTGAGGACCCAGGAAGCGAAGCGAGTGCGTGTCAGGTGCTGTGCTGGGGAATGCAGGGTGCACCAGGAGCTCGCAGCAAAGGTGCTTACCCGGGTCGTGAGCCTCCCAGGGTGGGAGGGCGTCTGGTGCTGACAGTGGTTAATGGAGACCCGCAGGGTGAGACGGAGTAACTGGGACCGGAGGGGGAGACTCTCCTAGGTGGAGGCCCAGAGCGTGCAGAGCCTGGGGTTGAGGGAGAGCGTGGTGGTGTCAAAGAACTGGAAGGTGGTAGCACGAAGCGAGATGCAGGGGCCTGAGAGCTGAACCTGAGCAGGTGGATGCGCCGTGTTTTGAAGATGCCTGTAGGTCACAGTCAGGCCTCGAGAAGCCCCTCCAGGGTCTGAACCAAGTAGTAACCTGAGGAAGAGGAGCACAGGTCTTAGGATGTGCCTGAAGCGTTAACCTGCACAAAACTAACGGGATGACCGTCTTCCGATGTGCAGCAGGGAGGGTCATCAGTGTGCTGGAGGTAAGACGTGAAGCCTGCTTTGTGTGACCTGCAGGCTCTGTTAGACCTGAGTGAGAACAGGAAATGGGTTGGCTGGGGACAGCAGAAACATAAAACGTACAATGAGAGGGTGAGCTGCTGTTTTAACATCGTCACAGAGAAAAGTTATAGATTTATTTTAATTGAACTTGGTGTCTGAATAGGTAAATTAATCCATTGTGGTTCACAATATGTTCTCAGCCACTATTCCTAGGAGAAAATGAGTTTTTGAAACAAGCTACTATAAACTCCTTAGGTTACATGATCATTATGTACTTATCAATTTAGGGGATGTTTTTCATGGTCAGAGAACTGCTGTCTTGAATTCGAGGGCCAGAGAAGGCCAGTCAGGGTCTCTGGTCCAGCCTGGGGCGTGGGCTTCCCGTGGCAGGTGCTTCTTAGACCGTGAGGGCTCACGGCCGCGTGGGTAGGAGGGGCTCAGTGGGCAGACCAAGCCAGAGACCGAGCTGCTCTGGGGTCCGTCCTGCTGTCTGAGACGGGTCCACGGCACACGGGCGGGAGCGTCTGCAGACGGCAGCCAGGGCTCTCCTTTCTGATGGGAGGCCGAGGACAGCTCGGACCATTGCAAGCCGACAGACTAGACCTCAGGACATATCCCTGCTGTTCATGAGGACGTGGTATGGGGACCTCTGAACAAGGAGTGGCGATGGTGTGGTGCTAAAACATACGTTCCAGTGCCTGCGCCGGACGTTTCTCTGTGAGGAAGCTGCTGCAGCCCAGCCCAGTGGCCACGTGACCAGTAAGTGGCCACGCAGGGATGTGAACCCACCCACGGCACCCCAGCCGTGTTCCAGGGACTGTGTCTGAAACTCGGTGCTGATCATAAGTGGCTTTGCCACACAGAACTCGGAGTGCCGAGGCGATGTTCTCGTCTCTGGTTCTGGAAGTAAATGCTTTGACAAGGCACATTCCAGTGTGATTATTAGTGTGTTTTACCGTGTGGCGTCTGTGAGCTGTGTGACTGACCACAGACCCCCGCGATAGCCGCAGCCTGGCTGTGGAAGTTGCGCAGGAAGAGCATGGCACCACGTGTCCACGTGTCCACGCTGCCGCCCCATGCCTTCTGCGCCCCATGCCTTCTCCTGCGCCCCAGTGGCCGTCGTGCGTGTCTGTGTGTCTTGGCAGATGCATTAAGAATGAGGTACAGAACTGAAAGAAGTATTATTTACTGTGATGCTTTTGCCTTACTGGGTTAGTGACGTGCCCTGGCTTCGGCTCAGCGTGACGTGAATTATCTCTTCTCCCTTCAGATTGGAGAGCGACCGATACATGACTGTCCCCGCGGCAGCTGTGCCGACGCCGTTTTCTTGGACAGGACGCAGTGTGGGGCCCAGAAGCCCCGCGTTGGCCCCCGGCCTCCTCACGACCCGGGGCGATGACCCCTGTGAGCGCCGGGGCCGCATCGGAGGGCGTCTTTGACCTGGACTACGCCTCCTGGAGCATCCGCGGGACGCTGGCCGTCGCCGGCTTTGCCTTCTACCTGGGCGTCTTTGTGGTCTGCCACCAGCTGTCCTCCTCCCTGAACGCCACCTACCGCTCTCTGGCGGCCAGAGAGAAGGTCTTCTGGGACCTGGCGGCCACGCGCGCGGTCTTTGGCGTGCAGAGCACCGCGGCGGGCCTGTGGGCCCTGCTGGGGGACCCCGTGCTCCAGGCGGACAAGGCGCACGGCCAGCAGAACTGGTGCTGGTTCCATGTCACCACGGCCACTGGATTCTTCTTCTTCGAAAACGCCGCGGTCCACCTGTCCAACCTGTCCTTCTGGACGTTCGACGTGTTCCTGGCTGTGCACCATCTCTTCGCCTTCCTGGGCTTTCTCGGCTGCCTGGCCAACCTCAGGGCTGGCCACTACCTGGCCATGGCCACGCTGCTGCTGGAGATGAGCACGCCCTTCACCTGCGTGTCCTGGATGCTCCTGAAGGTGAGCGCGTCCCGTGCGGCTCTGCGGGGGAGGTGTGAGCCGAGGGCCTGGCACCTTTAATCTCGGGTGGAACCTCGTGGTGGGCCGTGCCGTGAGCTCGTGAGCAGACTGGATTACGGTGTTCATGTGCAGTCAAGAACGCGGCTTGGTGCACGCCATTCCCTTAATTGTGACTTGTTTAGGCTTCCTGGTCCTTAAGAAAAGAAACTCAGTGGATCTTATGACTCAGTGGGAGTGTTTGTAAACCCCAGAAAACCTGACTTTTTTCTTTCTTTCACTGCTTTAAAAAAGTTGAAGTAACATATGTGTGTGTACACACATGTATTTTTTGCCTTTTTATTTTTGAATAAGATTTTTACTAGCGATCGTAAGTGTTGAGACCTGGCATAGATGTCGTTCCTTCTTGTTTTGGGGAGTATTTTCTGAAATGCGTGGTCTGTCTTGCATCTGTGACCTTGCTGGCCATTTTGATGTCAAAATGTTCCTTGTGTTAATCTCTTTTAAGACCACGTTTTAGCATAGATTCTTGCTATCTCTTACGACACATCGTTCACAGGATATTTTATATGAAACTTGAAATACTGCTCATGTTTAACCAGTCACACAAATGGGTTGTAGTTTTGAGCATTTCTTGTGTACAGAACACTGTGGTCGGCTTTGAGAGGAAAAGTAAGTATAAAATACTATTCCCGCCTTCAAGGCCTAGTCGGATGGATGGTTTCAGCCCATCAGAGTGAGTTGACAACGTAAACGGTGCAGCCTCTGTGCAGGTAACCAACACGGAATGCCAGCTGCACGTCGTGCGCTGCGCTGGGACCCGTGACGTCAGAGAGAGCCCTGTTCCTGCTGTCCCCTGGGCTGGCCCTGCCTGGTGCCCGCAGAGGGGGAGTGGGCACAGGGACGGGAATGTGCAGGAGGAGCAGGGCGAGGCTCCTCTGAGCCCTGGCGGATGAATGAGGCTGAGCCGGGCCCGGCCACCCACGCACAGGGCGTCACGGGGTTGTAGGGTGGCCATGGACATAAAGGGTGCTGTCGAGGCTGGCCCAGTGAGGTGGTGTGGGGTGTCTAGCCGGGGGGGGAGGTATGATCTGGGCAGACCTCGCCAGGGGAGAGGGCTGCAGCTGCGCCTGATTGAAGGAGGCACTTAAGGGATCCCGCCCCCCACCCTTGCCGAGCAAGTGAATGCAGTGGTCTGAGTGTGGGTCACTCGAGGAGAGCCGCTGCGACCCGGGACCCGTCAGCCCCCTGCCCACAGCTCGCAGTTTCAGCTTTCCCCTGGGGGTGTCCTCTCCGCAGCGGTAGAGGCTTTTTGGGGACACAGGGCAGGGCTGCGACTCCCCTTCCTTCCTCTGGCTTGGAGCGGGTGTGGAGTGGAGGCCCGTGTGCTGGGGGAGAGGCTGACGCCCCGCTCTGCCTCCCCCACTCCCCTCACACCTGCAAACACCGGGCTCGGGGAGTCACTTGGTGTGGCAGAAAGCCACGCGCTTGAAGGGAGAGCGGAGGAGCTCGGTCACTCATATGTGCTGGGCAGTGTGGTCGGCAGCGACCTGAACCGCAGCCCTGCAGATCACGTGCATTCCGAGAAATAGGGTGATCGTTGCCTTGCATGCTTATTATTTTTTGTTGCAAGTTCTTTTAAAACGAGAAAGGAAGAAATTAAGGTCTTTCCTGTCTCTGCAGCTCCAGGAGTTCGCACTGGACAGTCGCAAGCATTTTGCCCCCTGTGCTCCCCCCGGAGCCGGAGTGGGCGCGGCGCCTCCTGCAGGCTGAGTCTGTCGTGCGGCATGAGGCCTGGACTGCGGGAGTCCCCGACAGCCTCAGGCTGAGGACAGACCACGGCCGTGGGGTGACCACCAGAGAGAGGTTTTATTTTGGGGTTTTGCACTTTCTCTAAGTTTTTAGGGTGGAGAAAGGGTCACCCCGGTATGCACTTCTCACCCTGCTCATGCTAACCACACACAGCTGCAGACCCACCAGCAGAAAATTGCACCTGAATTAATGTAGCCTAGGTGGATCAGCAGATCGTTCTAGATAGATAGTTCTATTTTTTGTTCTAGTTCAAATACTACTAAGTGTTGTAAGTGAACACTGTCTAAAATATTGAAATTCTTTGAAGCTTTTAGTAAAGGTTAATGATTCCTGTATAGTAGGGCATTAGGATTCAAGATTTCCCCTTCTCCACCATCATAACATGCAGTACAAAAGTTAAGTGGTGCGGCTGTGTAGGGCAACGTTCTGGGCTGTCCTTGTGCTCTCGAGGCCACCGGTCCCACCTTCATGGCCTTGGTCCAGGGCATTTCATCTTCAGGCTCCCTGTTTGGTTTTAATCACGACTGCTGGAACTAGTTCTAATGCAAGGTCAGCATGACTTTAAGGGAAGCCCCTTTTGGCCGGAATCCAAGGACTAAACAAACCAGGAAATATCCTTCATCCGAAACTTACTCTTCCAAGGGTTTTCTCCCAGGGTCTAGGTACAGGAGCTCAGTATACAAGCGCCTTCTAGTTCTGCCAAGTGAGCATTGCTTATTTGCTCAACATGTGCGAATTCAAGATAGAGGAAAGATTGCCATGGACTTTTCCTCAGGGAGCAGGAACAGAGCAAGAGGAGCAGGGCAAGGCCAGGCCCAGAGCCGGCTGGCACAGACCCTCCGAGCCAGGGGTCTCCTTCCAGACAGACCCCAGCGCGCCAGACCTGGGTTTGCTGTGTCTGGGGAAGGACCGTAGCAAGCGCCTGCTCACGGGGTGAGGGTGGTCCGGGCAGTTGTATGTTCATTCCTGTGTGTCTGTCTCCCGCAGGCCGGCTGGGCGGACTCCCTGCTGTGGAAGGTGAACCAGTGGCTGATGATCCACATGTTCCACTGCCGCATGGTCCTGACCTACCACATGTGGTGGGTGTGCTTCTGGCACTGGGACGGCCTGGTGGGCAGCCTGTACCCGCCTCACTTCGCTCTCTTCCTCCTGGGCCTGGCCCTGCTCACGCTGGTCCTCAACCCCTACTGGACCCACAAAAAGACCCAGCAGCTCCTCAGTCCCGTGGATTGGAACTTCGCACAGCCGGAAGCCAAGAGCACTCGGCCAGAGAGGACCAACGGCCAGGTGCCGCAGAAGAAGAGGTCGTAGCCACGCGGGGTCCAGACGGCGCCAGGGGACAGGGACACTCGGGCCGAGCCAGGTTCCGTGAACGATGGCTTTGGTGACGGATGAGGTAGTGAACGTTGTGTGCTCAGTTCTAAGTGAAGTACTAACTGTCTTTCTCGTTAGCATTAGTTTTGAAGTAGCCACAAAGTGTTCTTCAGACCTTGATTCTCCTGATTCACAGGTTTTTGCCGTAATGATTTCTTGACTGTTCTGGCATCTTCCAGACCAGGGTTGGCACCAGGGAAAGGCCACGGCGTCAGGCATTGCAGGCTGGCCAGGGGGCTGTGTGAATACTTGAAGTGGCTTCATATTGAAGTGCCACATGGCGGGTGGGGCCGGGTCGGCATGGAATTCCCAGTCCCTGCTCACGTTTTGTGTGTCTTACTCAGGCCATGTTCATTGTAGTTGGAGAGAATTGGCCTAAGAGAGAAAATAATCCGATTTGTCACCCTTGTTAGAATTCCCCATTGTAGGAAATTTAAAACCCAGGTATGCGGCAGCGCCATCTGGTGGCAGAAGGTGCACAGGCCCTGTCCTGGGGTCATGACCCCCTGGCCGGGCAGAGGCGCGGTGAGATTTGCTACCCTGACAGGGTGGGGGGGGGGGGTCCAGGTGAAATCTTGCAAGTTTTTTAAATCACTGAACTTATTTTAAAATGAGAATTTTTCGATTCATATTGTATTGTTCAGTTGACAAAATAAGGTAGGTATTTGGTATTCAGATTGCCTAGATTTTAGAGCCATTTTTAATTGACTGAGTTGCCCATAAGTGCGCAAACTAGACCCTGATTCCTTGGTCAGTGTTTCTCTGTCGATTTCAAAATGAGGGAGTGATGATGTTTTCCCTCGAGCTGTGGGGTGGGCCTGGACCCCTCAGGGACCTCAGCTGCAGGCCTGGGGTCCCTAGAGGGGTCCCTAGAAGGGTCCCTAGAAGGGTCCCACGGCAGCCCCTGCCCACTGCGGCCTGGGGACGGGTCTCAGAGTACCTTGTTTTACTGTTCTGTGCCCAGGTAGAATTCAGATACCAATCTAGCAATTTCATTGACACTAAGACACAATTTTTTTGCCATGAATATGCAATTCAAAGTCAAAGTTTATTTTTTACCAAAAGCACCATTGGAGCGTTTGTGGGAAGCACAAGTTTGTTGCTCATGAAAGTCAGGTGTGACGTGCTCGTCACGTATCATGGAACTCTCAGAATCGTGTATTTTTATCACCGGTGCTTCGACTTTATTGATGGTACCTAGGTCGAGGTATGCAATAACCTATTTATCTCGTGTTAAGAAATGATCTAAATCTCAGCCGTATGCAGCAGACGGCTTCTCTACTGAGACTGAGGACTGGAACCCGGGCCCTGGGTCCGGCTCTCCGCGCTGAGCCTTTCCCCATGGGTTGGCAGCAGGGTGTCCCTCCACTGGGCGGGGCTTTAATAAAGTGACGACACTCACGGAACCCACATGGTGTCGGCTCCTGTCTCAGACGTGCTGACGTTCACAGCACTGTGAATATTTCCTGTCTTGACGGTACGAAGTGTGTCGACAGACCTTCACCTGTTCAAAATTCACTTTGGGGTTTGCAGTGTTTCACCTGGTTTTTATCTGACGATCACCAGGACTTTGACCTTCCCGGGCTCACATGTTACTTCCTGCGTCTGAACACACGTGTGGATGCGGAGGCCGGAGTGCCTCGGAGCAGCACCGCCCTGTCCCGGGTTGCACACAGGTTGGCGCTCCCTGCTGACCGGGACTTCTCAAAGGGGCACGGGGCCGAGGGTGTTTGGGTGGAAGAGTTGGTTTGAACCACGTGATCCAGAACCCCTTCCTGACTGCGCAGCGCCTCACCGGGCCATGGCCCGTGAGAGTCGTAGCTGCAGTCAGCACGGCCGGCCTCGCGTGGCTCGCAAGGGGTGTGCCGCTGCACGTGCTTTTCATGACTCACTCGTTGTCTGTTAGGGCGAGAGCAGAGGCTGAACCAGAGAGTCCATGTAGCAGTCAGGAATTCTCAAATCTCTCGGAAACTGGGAGGATGGGAGCGATACTGGCCTTAACCTGCCCCTGATGACGGGTGTCCCAGGCAGCAAACACTCTGCCTCAGCCCAGCCGCAGGCTCCAGCATGACCTTGGCGTGGTCACTTGTCACTGCACTTTCTCTTTCCCATGTTTTTTTTTTTTCCAAAATTGGAAAACAGAATGGGCGTAGGCGGTTGAGTGATCCAGGAGCAGTGGGACCGAGTGCGTTTTCTCTGCCCGGGGAAGAAGTTTCTGGCCTGGCGGTCGCCGGGCTGTGTCCCACCCCCTCTTCACTAAGCCAGGCCCAGACTTCCACAGATGCAGAGTGATGCTTTCAGTTCACCTCTGTCTGTACTAACTTTCTTCCTATTTGGCTCTAATGCAAGAGCTTGCTCATTCAATATTTTTTAAAATAAATTTTCCCCTTTTTTCGGTAACTAAAGTGTGCTGTGTATATTCCTATTTCAGTAACAAAATGCAGTGATATGAAAAATTTAGAAATCCCTATTTTCTTTTTTCTGGTGACTCAACCGAAAGCATCTGGAGTTGACTCAGGGCTTCTGGGGCCTGGAAGCCGTTCACCGGCGTGGCCTGAGCGCCAGCCCCGGGTGGGGAAAAGACACCACACCCTTCCTTCCGGAAACACCCAGGGCACAGGCACCTGGTTTCACAGGACACTTCTCCCTAGGCGGTCGGCTTGAATTCTTTCTTGTCTCCCTGCGCAGACCCCCCCCCCCCCGAGTGGCACCAGGGTTGTCCGACAGGTGCAGTGTTGTGCTCCCGTCTCTCTGAAGCCTTGCGTTTCCCATCACTTCCGTGTTTCCTGTCACTTCCGTGCGTGTTTACATCCGCAACCCCGGACCCGTCGAGAGATGGCAAAAATTAACCCAAAGTTAAATCCTCAGTTATTACAAAAAGTCATTAAAATGTCAAGTCTTTCAGTCTGAAAAGTCTCTGCCAAAACTTTACATAGAGAACATTTATGGTCCCTGTGACTTTCACAATATTTACTGTGTTGTTTTTCAGACTGACTCGAAATCCCAGTTGGAACACGGCACATTTCAGCCACAATTTCTGGGGTTACAAGGAATTTCCAAGCATATTTGGTCAACCCCAGATGCTTTGTTTTTACGCAAAACAAACACAGAGCCCGAACAAGACGTCCCAATTCCAACGCGGGACCCTCTGGCCGCTGCCGCAGTTGTGTTTGTTCCTCTGTGTGACTTCAGCAGCTCACGGTGGTCACGCTCACCATGGGGAACTCTTCAGAGGGTTCAGGCTGCTGACTACAGGGCAGACCAGGGCGGGGAAGGAAGCACAGGAATGTCCCCGAGTGCCACTGTCTCCGTTACCGTCTGTGCCCCTTCTGCCTTCTCCCACACCTGTGTTCTGCACAGTCAGGGCCCCCGGCCTGTCGCTGCTCAGCCGTGCGGACGCGCCCGACGTTCCCTGTCTACCCCCCTCGCCTCCCTCCCCCCCTCGATCACGTCCACCCAGGTCTCCTGTCTGAGCCACTTGCGGAGCCAGCAGTTGGTCACTCCTCTCGCACGACGGATGTGCGCCGAAGCCCTTTCTTGCCTGAATGCCGTAGGAAAGGCTCTCCCCGCTCTGAGCCCATTTCTTTCCCTCAAAGGGGACCCCGGCACCTGCCCCACGGGGTCCCGTGCCAGTGAGGCTCCTGCCGGGGACGCGGTGGGGGCTCCACAGATGCAGCTCCCGTTCTGCCATTTATTTCTTCTTTCTGATTAGACTGGAAGCTCCTTTAACCAGAGGGGGAACCTACCGTTTATTTTCCCTTCCTGCAGCAGTTCCCAGAGGCTGTGGAGACGCACCCTCCTCGTCCTCCCCCTCCCCACCGCCCCCCCCCCCGCACCTGGGCTCCGCAGAGATGCTCTTGGCGGGCACTGGCAGAGCCAGAGGTGTCTCGGGGTGTAGAGAGGCTGCGGGCAGGTCTCCTGGGCTTTCGTGAGATCTGGGCAGGGGCCGGGCTTCGTCCGGGGGCCTGTGCTCACACCCACCTGCTCCCCCACACGCCGGCACTCCCACAAGTCCCCACACGCTGCCACCCTCACTGGCACACCCGCTCTTGCTGGCAGGTCTCACACGAAACCTGCAGCCACCCACAGCCCAGGTCCGCCACTCTGCCGCTGTCTCCTCAAGCATTCACCACCTGGTGAAGCGGCCTTTCCGGAAGTTTTCTTAAAAAACAAATACTTGTTAAGGCACAGTGGCTCACACCTGTGATCCCAGCACTTTGGGAGGCCAACGCAGGAGGATTGCTTGAGGCCAGGAGTAAAAGATCGGCCTGGGAAACATAGCAAGACCCCGTCTCTATTTTAAAATAATAGTAACAACTAAAGGAATCCAAAGAGTATCCACAGCTTCTCACCATCACATCCCGCACGCACGCTGGCAGGGAGGCCCGTGCCCCATGAAGCCTTGGGTCCAGCCCGGGCCATTCCTCCCCTGCCTGACAACCACCGTTTCTGCTTAGTGATGCTCAGTCCTCCGACATGCCGTGAAGCCTCCGTGGTTAAAACGTCCTGGGATCACTGCTCCTCTTTCTAGAAAACCCGTCTGAGAGGGCTCTCTGCACGCTGCCCACTTCCTCTTTCCCTGGTCTCTCTCACGCCCCTGCCAACCGCAGTGCCCTCTGCCTGGCCACAGCTCCGTCCCCAGGTGCCACCACCACTTCCCCAGCCACTGCACCTGCCCGGCAGCGGCTTCTGCCTTCTAGCCGCTTGCTGGTCTTGAAGGGCTTGGGGGCCTCCTCCCTCCGCCTTCTCTCACCTTCCGAACCCCTCTCTGCCCACACGCTGCCCTCAGGGGAGCTCACCTGCGCCCCACGTCTCTGCCCACAGCCCCCGAGACCTCGTCTCCAGCGTGTCCCCTGCCGGCTCCCGCCTGGGCTCCGGCTCCGGCCTCTAGGCCGGGGTTGGATTCTCCCTCTTGACTCTTTCCCCCTCCGGTCATCTCCACCTGGCAGAGGGTGTGTCTTTCCTTACAGGTGTTTAAGCCAAACGCTTGGGATTTGTTTTGACTCCTCCATTTCTCTTCAAACGGTGTCCAGCCCATGGGCACGTCCTGCTGACTCAACCTGCAGACGGGTTACGTTGTTGCCGTTTCTGTGGACTTCCTGAGAGTGTAGCAGCTGGCAACTGTCTCTCTCCACACAGACACCAAGTATATATACAGTGTATACTATGCATGTTTAAAAAAATGTGTACAGATAAAAAATAGTATATACAATGAGATTTTAATATATATAATTTGTATTTGTCAAGTAAAATATGAGAAGGAAAAAATGGCTCAAAAGTATCGGTGTACGACTTAAGAAATTAGAAGTTGAATAACAGAACCAACCGAAAGTAAACAGAAGAGAGAGAATTAAAACAAGTCCAGAAATTAATAAAGTAGAAGATAATAATAATACCAGAGCGACAGATCACAAAATAGATTTCGAAAAGACTAAAAACTTGAAAACTTCCGGCAAAAACGGATCAAAGCAAAAAGAGAGAAGGCACAGATGAGTGATCCCAGGCTTGGTGGCACGGTGCCCCAGTGTGTCCAGGCACGGCCTGAGGCCCCAAGAGTCCAGGTCCACGGCAGAAAGGCTGTGGCAGTTGGGACTTCGGTGAGGACCTGGGGTAAGCACATCCTAGGCTACTTGGTGAGTCCGATGTGTTCCCCGGTGTCTGGAAGGGGAATGGGGAGGCAGGAGGGTCCAGGGTCAGGTGACAGGGTGAGGACTCGACCCACCTGGGTGAAGCTGGAGGGAGGGGCCTCCAGCCAGAGTGTGGAAAGAAGAGAGGGACCCTCCCCTGGGCCCCCATCGAGGTCCTGTCGTCTTGGAGAACATGCTGGACTCCGGCCTGCAGAACCTCAAGACAATAAGTTTGCGCTGAGACTAGGCTTGTGGTGATGTGTTACAGGAGCAGTAGAAAACTAATACAGGCATCTGCGCAGGCAGCAGAGATTAGAACAATGATGTGATAGTATCGTAAACAACTCTATGCTAAGAAATTTCACATTTTAGAATCAGTGGACAAATTCCTGCAAAAACATACCTTACTGACTGGAGAGAGCCATGAAGACTTGAAAGTCCAACCACCATTCTTAAACACTGAGAAAATAACATTCTCCCAGCAAGAAAATGAAAGTTCCAGTGGTTTTATGGGCTGGTTCTATCAAAAATTCAAGACAGAGAGAACTTAAAATTTAAATAGACTCTTCTAGAGAGTATCGAGAATTCAGCCTGTCAGTTCAGTTTCAACTTGATGAGAACAGTATGAGAGTAGGAAATGGCAAAAATCTCACGAACAGATAACAAAAAAATCCTTCAAAAAATTAGCCAATCAAATCCAGCATTTTTTTTTTTTTTTGAGACATAGTCTTGCCTGGCTCTGTCCCCCTGGGCAGAGTGCAGTGGTGTCATCGTAGCTCACTGCAGCCTCAAACTCCCGGGCTCAAGCGATCCTCCCGCCTCATCCTCCCAGAGTGCTAGGATTACAGTCCTGAGCCACTGCGCCTGGCGGAATCCAGCAATTCTTTAGAAAATCTATTACTTTGAATCTCCACACTACCACCTAAAGTAGAAAAAGTGTAAATTTATTGAATAACTGCAGAAAAGGCTTTGGACAAAATCAAACTCCACTAATAATAAAACCTTCTAGTGTATTCTCTATCACCTGGAGTATGCGTAAGGAATTGTTTGGATATTCGTGATTTAATTAATGTACAGGAGTAAAAATGAAGGAATTTATATGTTGAGTAACAAATTTTCAGGAAAATACATGTATGACAGCAGCTGTATAAGGCACCACGAACATGCAAATCTAAACATGTGAGACAGGCGTGGCATGGCGTGGGGTGGGGTCGGCGGGTGGGGGATTAAGCAGTAAACATTAGCAAAGGACCGATAAGCCCGAGATTCAGGGTTTCCCATCACCACTGGGCAGGAAGGAAGGATGCGAATGGGAATATTGGTAATATATTAATATTCTGTTTTTGAGCTGGCCGGCAGGCACAGGGGCGTTCCTCCTGTTGCTTTTCATTTCCTGTGCAAAGCTGCATGTCACCCCACACGTGTGGACTGTGTCCCAAGTTCTCGGGCCTCTCTGACATGATCCGTGGTTGGAAACTGGCATGGTGAGTGTGCAGCTCGTGTGGCGAAGGACAGAGACACCACACGGCAGGCTCCGGCCGTGGGGCGCCGAGGTCGGTCTCCAGCCGTGTCCTGGGTCCCGGCACGCAGCCCTAAGAAGTCGAACGATTTGTCCACAGTTATCCTGCTAGCTGCGGCGTGACGAGTAAGACTGGCATGTCTCTTTTATTTTTAGCCCAATGCACATTTAATTACAATAGGATGTTGCGTCTCATAAATAGTATTTAACTGTCCTGTCAGCTAAGATACCCGTGTCTGTTTTCAGAAGAGGAAATGCTTAGGCAGTTTTAGAAACGGTAGCATTTCCCCCTTCAAAACACTTTGTTAGTATTGTCCATCTTCCGCCACGCTGCGGTCTTGTCCAGGCTTTATGTGGGAAGGAAATAGGAAAAGGGATTAAAACATCGACGTGGTAAAAATAGACTGAGTCCCGGTCTTTGTACAAGAGCTTTAACTCTTGGCTGGGCCTCCCCTGCGGCGGGCAGCCTCGGAGCAGAAAGGCTGTGCACTGGGTTTCGAGAATAGCTTCTTGGTGGTCTGTCTGCTAGATATTTTCATTCTGTAAGAATTAAATTTGAGGACAATTAGGTAGAAATTGGAAAAAGTTAATTAAAATGTTTAATTATGGGTGTGACAGAAAAGCCTAATACATTAAAAGCAGGGTGCCTTACCCGTGCGCCGAGCCCCCGCCTTACAGGCGTCTGTGTCCCAAACCCTGCGTCCGGGTCGCCCGTGTGGGGCGCATTCCCAGGCCATGTGGCCCCAGCTACACAACGAATCGATCCTGCGCATCCGAGATGATAAGAAACCTGAAACAATGTTCCCATACACAGAGAAGTGATAGAAGAAACCAGATTGATTTTAAATTTATGTTAAATGTTGGTGTTCCAAAACAGTAGGTTGAATTGCGGTGGGGGGGGCGGGTAAAGAGGAAAGACTGTAGGGGGGTGGGAAAGGCCTGCAGGGTCAATAAGCGACACTTAAGATTCAGTGTTTCACTTTGTTAAAATCCTCCGGTACCTGGCGACCCCGAACCGCCGTCACAGCTCACGTTTGCTTTGGAAGTGTAATTTACATGCAATAAAGCGAAAGTGCGCGGAAGAGAGTTCTCGGAAACGCACCCACGGGTGTCACCAGCACCCGACCGAGACGATCACCGTCTCCACGACCCCAGGATCCCCTCACGCCTTCACAGGAAGTTCGCCCGCCTCCCACCCCTGCTGATGCTCTGATTTCTGCCACTCTGGATTGTTTCTGCCTGTTCTAGACCTTCACACATGGGAAGATGCAGTCTGACCTCTTGTGCGTTGTGTCTCTGTCACTCGGCAGAATATTGTGAGATTTATCAGCATTGTCCCTTTTTATCGTCCCTGTAACGTTCCACTGCGTGACTGTAACACGATCTGTCTGTTCGCCCATCGATAGGCTGTTTCCAGTTGGGACCATTGAAATAAAGCTGCTATGAACATTCTCGAATGAGTGTTTCTGTGGACATACCTTTTTTTCTACTTGGGGTAAACGCCGAGGAGTGGAATTGCTGGGTCCTGTGGGGAGTAGACACTTCACTATAAGGGACCGTGGACCGCCTTCCAAACGAAAGCGTCACTGTGCACGCCCACCGGTCCAGCTGCTCCACAGTCTTGGCAACGCTTGGCATTGTCAGAATTTTCAACCTTACCATCCCAGTGGGTAAACCACCCATTTTAAATAAATTAAGAGTAGGGTCCTTTTTGGAAGATCACAAACAGAACAGAGAGAGAAACAAAATCCAAGAGTTCTTAAAGGAATTAGGGAAAGGCAAGAAAGGAAGGATGCCTGAGAAAGAGGAAGGATACCTACAGTGCCCACAGAACCCCTGGGGGAAGAAGAGACGAGCTCCTGAGACCCAGTCAGGTGATCTGAGCATCCCAGGCAGGAACCCTGGCCTGGAGCCAAAGCCACCTGCCGAGTGGCGACCCAGGAAGCCCACAGGTTACTGTCTGTATTGGGGCTTCGAAAGTTAAATATCCATTGGGATGTTGGCGGTCCCATTGAACCAGCTGTTGGCCTTTCTCCTTGTAATTACATACATCCTAGAAATCTGAAACAAACATTTTTACATAAAAATCTTTTGAATAGTTATTTCTTAAAATGTCATGTGATCTGGCCACGGTCCAGCGGAAAGATAGAGACCGAGGACTGTGTGATTCCAGCTCCCCGATCTCTGCGGACCGCAGTGAACACTGGAGATGGATCAGCAGCAACAGACCACGTCCCTTGCTTGCGGCCATCGGCTCACGTGACACCCACGTTTCTGTGGGGCAGAGCCGTGGACACAACCCCGCTGGAGGTTTCTGGGATTCAGAGAGGCTCCTCAGAACTGCTCTGCACAGCCAGGGGCTGGGCAGGGAATGTGAACCCTGGAAAGGGGGAGCAGAGGTGTCTCCCAGGGTAGGGCAGGAGTGAGAAACCACCAGGACGCTGCCGTCGCTGCCAGGGAAGCTGTTCAGCTGTGAGGTCCCACGAGACAGAGAGCAAAGGTCCCGACAGTTGCCTGGGCACATGGGGGTGTCAGCAGGGTGGAGGTGACAAAGCCAGGACAGAAAAGGTGGGGAGGCACCAGGGGAGCTGAGAATTAGGAAAAGTGAGTGTCCCGCGCCGGGTTCTACAGAGTCAACATGCTCCCAGGCAACAGTCCGGAAAACCCACAGGACTGGGAGAAAGGGGCTGAGAAGGCCGAGGAGACAGATAAGGCTGCCCCCACATAGGGGGCCGGGCAGACACCCGGGGGCCCCGCAGCACGGACTCCACCCCCCCTCCCCGGAGCAATAGCCATCGGCTGCAAATCCCACCCACCTGCACACGTCACCAGGATCTCAAGCTACTCGGCTCTCCGCACCTGGGAAAAAGGGTCCCCAAGGCCAAGGAGAGTCCTCTGAGGGAGGCTGCAGGTGGAAGCCCTTAGGAACAAAGCAAAATAAAACTGGAAGATGACAACCAGGGTGCTGGAGATCCCAGGGTAGAATAAGAGCACCAGCTGGAGGAGGAGCACAGAGCAGTGAAGGGATCCCAGGACACAGGGGAGCACCAGCTAGAGGAGGAGCACAGAGCTGTGAAGGGACCCCAGGACAGAGAGGAGCACCGGCTGGAGGAGGGACACAGCTGTCAAGGGACCCCAGGACAGAGGAGAGCACCAGCTGGAGGAGGGACACAGAGCTGTGAAGGGACCCCAGGACAGAGGGGAGCACACAGCCCTCGCTGAGATAGCTCTGGACGGGTGGAGTCGGGTCAGAGTGGCCTTCACAGCCTGGGTACCTTTTTTGTATCGAAGGAAAGACAGACTGGAGGCTGGCTGGGTGCCATGGGGACAGACAGCTCGGGCAGGGCAGGACGCGCTGTCCCCAGGCTGAGCAGAGAGCTACATGTTGGTTTGCTGCCGACTGAGGAGGGGCACACAGCGGTTCACCCCTGCAGCCTCGTCTTTCTAGATAAAGTCGCATCGTTATCATTTCCCAGCCTCTCTCTTCCCGTTCCCATCTCCTTTTCCCTGGGACGCAGTGACCTCCTGCCTCAGGAATCCCTATACTCTCCCTCTGTGACCCATGTCCTCAGTGCTGTCCTGTCCCCACCTGTCCCCCGTGCTCCAACCAGGAAGCTGGCTGGTGGCCGGGTTTTAGGTGTGCTCGCTATTCCGTATAACTGGGGTTTAAATGCCTCAGTCATGAGTAACGGGGAACTTCACGCCTGTGGGTCGGAAAAACAAAGACACATCTACCTACACCTGCCAGTGTGGGGCATGGGGCATTCAACCTTGGTGCTCCCCAGTCGTGGCCTGTCCCCTTCCTGTCCCACTGCACTGACCACTCCTCACGCTCAAGGCACCAAGGCCTGAAGTGTCCCCTGGGCAGGCCCCACCGGGGCAGGAAGGTCCTCTCCCTCTGCTCCCCAGTGGCATGGCCAGTCCAGCACTGGGTCTCTGAGTCTAGAGCAGGCATCCTCAAACTACGGCCTGCGGGCCACATGCGACCTGCCAAGGACATTTATCCGGCCTGCCGGGTGTTTTTGCCACCGCTGCCTGTCCTGCTTAGCAGCCGACTCGTCCCAGGCCCACAGTGTGCACTCTCCAATGGTCTGAGGGACAGTGAACTGGCCCCCTGTTTAAAAAGTTTGAGGACCCCTGGTAGAGGGTGGGTAGGGAGGAGGAGGAGGAGAGGGAGGAGGAAGGGAAGGAGGAGGCTGCAGGGGAGGCCTCACCCGCCCTTCCTCCTCCACCTCCCAGCTCCTGGCCCCTTGGAGAGCTGCGTTTGCTTCTCAGAGTTCTCCCCCCTTTGCTGTCCCACCCGCCTGACTGAGATTGAGCAAAGCAAGAAAACAGGCTTAGTTGTCTCTGAGCTCTGGAAACAAAAGGGTCGCTGTTTCCCTCCTGGAACAATGCCTCCTTCTCCCCCGCAGATTCCTGGGGCTCCCTCTGACAGAGCCCAGTGGCAGTGCTGGCTGCCTCTAGCCTCCTCTTCCTTCTTATCTCTGCCCCTCCCTCTCCTTCCCCTGCCCTCCTTCCCAGGGCATGGATGGGCGGATGGGCGGTGGGCGGGAAGCAGGTGTTTCAGGCGAGCAGCCCACAGGGCGGAAGGAGGGCTGCTGCCTGTGCTTGGAATGTGGACACTGACAGTCTCTTCTCACAGCCGCCTAACAACCCAGGCCTTCCACGCAGCACTGCGCATTCCTGCAGCAGCGACCTCTGGACCTGGGCTGCGTGCGCTCACCCAGAGGCACACTCTAGTGAGGGTTTGTGCTAAGAAGGTCAAATGCTTGTTTGGGCCAAAGAATTGGTGGTAGATTCGCTGGGCAGGATGGCAGGACCCTGCGGTCACCAAGTGCTCTGTGGAATATTGGTGCTGGGCACCAGGGCTGCGGCCCCCATTCCTCGGACTAGACTGTCCCTTGTTGGACAGAAGGAGGGTCCCACTTAGCCTAAGGAGGGCGAATGTGTCGGGGTTTATCTGCTTCTCCATTTCCCCATCTTCAAAGCCCGTTTTCCCTGTGACATCTCCCCGTTGTTTTCTCCATTGACATTTTCCCAACAGGGGTGTCTTGGTCCATTTGTGTTGCTACAAAGGAATGCCTGAGGCTGGGAAATTTATAAAGAAAAGAGACTTATCTGGCTCATGGTTCTGCAGACGGTGCAAGAAGCATGGTGCTGGCACCTGCTTCTCGTGAGGGGTTGGGGAGCTTCCAGTCAAGGTGGAAGGCGGAAGAGCAGGTGTGTGCAGAGACCCCTGGGCAAGAAAGGGAGCAGAAAGGGGAGGTGCCAGGCTCCTTCTAGAACCAGCGCTCAGCTCACAAGAATAACAGAGCAGAACTCTTCCCCCAGGAAGGCACTAACCTGTCTGTGAGGGACCCACCCCCATGTCCCAAACACTCCCCATTAGGCCCCTTCTCTGTTCAGCATGAGGTTGGGGGACAGGCCCCAGAGGTGGGGGTGCAGCATCATCATCATCGTCAGCCACAGTGGGAAGCCTGCAGGGAGCAGAGCCGGAGAGAGGCGACTTCTGTGAGCAGAGGAGGAGAACATTCCTCCAGGGACGTTTATCGGAGGAGGCCGCGTGCTGGACATCTGCAGGCCACAGATCCAAGGGATCACCTCGGGCGCCCATGCCTGTCCACACCCTGCACGGTGTCTGAAGGTCCTGCAGGGAAAGCCATTTGTAGCCATCTGATTCTAGAGCCGAGCTCCACTTCCGTCTGAGCACTGCTGGCCTTCCCGTGAGCACCGCAGCTGCGAGGACCAGAGAAGGATGCGATGCGCCGGGTGCCCTCTGACACTCGACCCGGAGCGGCCACCTACCTCAGGGAGGGACGACAGCACTGTGGCAGGCTGCTCAGGGCACTGGTTCGCTGTCACCGCTCTGTGAGGTGTCGCTGACACACGGTGAATCACACATCATCTGTGGAGCCACAGTCGAGAGTGTGAGCGCCCCTCTCCCAGCAGTCTGCTCTGGCTCCCTGGACCGAGGTCCGCCCTCCCCTTGGAAGCCGGCCTGCCCGGTACTCGGTGTTCCTGTCATTGCAGGTTGTTCCTGTTTTATTGTAGAACCCTGTAAAGAAACGCTGGTCAGTGAGTAGAAACGACTCCAGGAAATGGAGAGTGTGTGGGTCGGCCTGCCTAGGACTCCCTGAGCTTCCCCAGGTGTGGCCAGGGTCGTCCTGTCTGCAGCCGTCTGTCCCCTGCAGGGTGACTGACAGCCGTCTGCACCGGCCATGAAGGCGTCCCTGGACTAGAGGTGGGACCCAGCACCAGCGAGGGTGTCCCTGTCATTTCCATTCTTCCCAAATGTCCTAACTAGGGAACAAACCTCCTGCACTGTGCACAGGTCTTACACTTTATTTCATTTGCAATTCACAAGGGGATATTTTATATCCAATTAATGAAGAAAATCATTTTTTAAAAAGTTTCAGTAAGCCCAGCTATCCAAACCCCTTTTATTGATACATAAACTATCTTAATCTGTTCTTGCTGCTATAAAAAGTACAATAAACTGAGTAGTTTACGTCCCACAGTCCTGGAGGCTGGAAGTCCAAGGCCACGATGCTGCAGGGTCTACGTCTGGCAGGGTGGGCTCTCTGCTTCCAAGAGGAGCCTTGAACTCCATGTCCTCACATGGTGGGACATGGGGACGGGCAGGCCCTGGTGCTGTGGTTTGAATGTGTCCCCGAAAGTTCACGTGTTGGAGACCTGACCCTCAGTGTGTTGGGAGTTTGGGCCCATCGGGAGGTGTCTGGGGTGTGCCGGCTCTGCCCTCCTGAACTCCTTACAAAAGGACAATCTCCCTGTGCACCTTCCGCTCCTCTCTTCCATGTCCCACCACCACCTGTGACAGCCAGAGAGCCCTGGTCAGAGGCAGCCCCTTGGTCTGGGCCTCCGGAGACCCAGAACTCTGAGAAATACGCTTCTGTTCCGGGTAGATTACCCAGCCTCAGGTATTCGTTCCAGCAGCACAAATGGACCCTGTGGTCCAGCCCAGCTGCCCTCCCAGGGCCTGTGAGCAACTGTAGCCATGGACACAACACGTTTCTGACATGCATAGTACTATTTTTGCTGGGAGGAAGCATCGCTCTCAATGGATTCATGCTATGGTATCTGCACAGTGTCAACTTGGGTCTGAAATAGTGCTTAGAAATAACTCAGTCCGTTTCCATAAATTTAAGTGCTTATAATAAACATTACTAAAGTATCACCTTACCTACTATTTGTTTTTCCACCACTGTAGTCTTTATACGTTAGCTATGATTTTTACCGATACTCAAAACTTGCAAGGAAAGAATGTATTACAGAGCAAACAAGCTTTAGGGTCACTGCGTGTTACATTAATTCTGTGACACGTAGCCTGCCAAATAGCTCTTTATTCTATCCAACAAGGGAACGGGACTAGAAATCTCTAAGACGTCTGACAGTTCTAAAATTCTGACATTGAATTACTTCTGTGATTTGGAGATTTGGGTAGGAGAAGGCATTGGAATGTAGCATCCGTCAACACAGTTGTTACATGAGTTGGCCAGGTAGCAGATAACATTCTTCGCTTGTCATTTTGATTTAAAAAAGTTTTGTTTCACGTTTCTTACTTTAGTATTAATTATATCAATAATTTGTTTCCTTTTCAAAATTATAAAATAAATAAAAGCTCAATCCCAACAGCCCAGAAGGGGCCATTCTTGCGTATCAGGTATCCCAGGTCGTTTCTGAGCAGAAGGAACTGTGAGGATACTTCCAGGTCCATGGGCTCCAGTGATGGTGATGATGCCTGCAGCCCACTAGGCCATCCAGGCCATTCTGCCCAGGGCTGCCGGCCCCACAGACAGCAGGAAGGTCCCAGGAAGGTGAGGAAGCAGCAGCTTTAAACAGTGCCTGGGAACCAGGTGAAGCCAGGAGGGGCCTGGGGGGGTGTTTGCAAGGAGGGGGATGGTATGGAGGAAGGGATGTCCTGGGGTGGGGATGTAGGGGGAGGGGATGTCCTGGGGAGGGGGATGCCCTGGGGTGAGGATGTGGGGGGGAGGGGATGCCCTAAGGAGGAGCTCCCCTGGGGGAGAGGATGCCCTGGAGGAGGGTGTATGCTTGGCCCCCTCCCCGAGCGAGCTAAGCCCAAGGGCTCGGCGGGGAGGGGCGGGCACTCCAGGACAGGGGTGTCCTCCACGCCCCCTCCCCAGGGTGCGCTGCCCAGGCGGGGCGTTGGGCCGGAGGAGGGGCGCGGGCGGCCACGTGGCCCTGCAGGAATGCGCTGGCGCAAGGGCGGGGCACGGTCCAGAAACTGGCAGTCGCCTTGGCCAATGGGGGCCCAGCATGGCCCCGACCCGCCAATCACAGCGCGGTGGGTGGAGCCTCCCGCCCAGGGCGGGCGGGGCCGGGCGCATCCCTGCCGGGGGTCGGCCGGGGGGACGCGGGACGGACGGTGGGCGAGGGCCGCGGGGACAGCGGGGGGCGCAGGACGGACGGTGGGTGCAGGCCGCGAGGACGGCGCGGGACACGGGGACGGCGGGCCACGTCCAGGCCGCCCACGGTGAGTGCGGGCCGCGGGTCCACTCGCGGGGTTTCTGGTTTCCTTTAAAAGTTGCACTTCTGCCCAGTTCGCCCCAAATAGCTAAGTCCCAGCCTGAGGGTTGTGGGACCGCGCGGGGCGGCGGGGTGTTGTAGTCCCCTGGCTCTGATAGCGCAGGGAGCAGTCCCCAACGTCAGGGGGTGCCCTGCCCTCCCCCCGCAGGGGCGATGTAGGGGAGGGGCTGAGCCCCCAAGAGCAGCCCCTCAACGTCGGGGGGTGCCCTGCCCCCCAGGGACAGGCGGTGCAGGGGAGGGGCTGAGTCCCCAGGAGCAGCCCCCCCCATGGACGTCAGGGGTGCCCTGCCCCCTACAACGTGAACGGGCTGGGGCTCTTGGGGCATCAGGGTGCAGGAGGGACCCTCAGGCTCAGGTGAACCTGCACCGGCCGCCAGTGTCTGAGGAGTGAGTTGAGGGGTCTAAGTGGGGGACAGGGCAGTCATTTATAGTTTCCTATGAAGGCAAAAGGACTTGGTCCACTTTAGGATGAAGATATTTACTGTCTTAAAGAAAACGAGCATCTTTCCCTGACGGTTGCTGGAGCAGGTCGTGGGCAGGTGCTTCCCCGCAGTGGAACCCTAAGGTTCTGGTTGAAAGCGACATGTCTGGGCCTTCAGTAACAGTTACCAAAGCTGCAGATACACTGTTGCAACCTAATGTTCATTTCAACCGCTAACTTTTGCTACAGGTGAAAACTCTCCTTCACTCCGAAGGCTTTTATTCCTTTCTGTGGTCGAGCCCCAGAGCAGTTCGGTATCTGTCAATATTCTCAGTTCTGTGCAGGACAGGTAGACACTGCAAGATGCAAGAACATTTGCACTGCCCACTTAGTGTTAAAAATGTATTTTGAACATCTGTTTCATAGAAAACAATTTTTATCTGAAAAGAAAGATGATAATTGAGGTTGACACTTTGCATATTTTTAACGATATTCTTGCCTCTGTCTCCAACGGCATTTATTCCAGTGACTGTAGTGGCCACATCCCGGTTACGGACACAGCAACTGTACAGCCACAATGCTCATTATTTCTTGCCAATTAGAAAAGTCGTTTGTATAAGGTGTTATTTCGTAAGCGATTAGGAGTTGTAGATAATTAGAGATGAGGTCAAATTCAGTTATTCAAAATGGCATTTTTATCTTTTAGAAGTTGATGCATGACCTTCTGGATCCACCACATTTTCATGGGGGTGTTTTGAGGTGCCGCGTTTTCTTTGCAGTTTTTCGTGGTGAAGTTACAAGAAGACTCTCTGGGAAGGCACGAGTCGTTAGGGAACGAGGGTTTGTGCATGAGTCCCTTCATCTCACGGGACTTGAGTTTGCTCCTTATGAAATCGATAGAAGGCATTATATACGAAAATGCTCCCTAAACTTAAAATGTTTGGCATAAATTAGAGCAAAAGGAAAATGCAGCAATTATGGCCATATTCTGTAAATGACAGTGTGAAAACATCATAATAAAAAATAAGAAACCCCGGTTGTATGATACATGGTTCTTTGATTGTACAATGCACATCAGAGAGGATAAGGTGAAAAATTTGGATTCGAGATATTCAGAGCAGATTGACGTTTCAGGCACACGTTATGTATGGTTTGCCTGGGTGCAAGCGTAAGTGTCCTGAAATAAGGCAAAAGGGAAGCGGAGCTGTCAGTCATTTATGAGCTAGAATGAATGACAGCTTTCTCCCAACCAAGCCTTCTGGGAGTGTCGTTTTGGAAGAACGAGGGGAAAGTTCTGGGGACCTTGGCAGTGGGAAGGGTGCTCAGGTCTAGGTGAAGTGACAAGGGTCTGAGAGCTGAGTCCCGAGCAGAGCAGATGGCTCTGCCTGTGGCCTGCAGGCAGGTGCAGGATGGGCAAGTAAGGAGTGGCTGCTTGGGGGGATACCCCGGGGGTCCTGTCTGAGCTGGAAGGGGCTAGGCCCCAGGTCCATCTGGAGAGAGGCAGGGCCACCTGTGGGACGGGGGGGGGGGGACCCTAGGAGAAGGCCCCGCTGCCAGCCCTGGCTGACACACACCTGCCTCCAGACTCCACTTCAGCCTTTTCACGGTTACCAGGCCTGGAAATTTGTTTGTGCTTCTTTTTTTCTTTGTTTTTGTGTGTAAATTTGCAAAATGTTGTTTATAAAAAGGATCAATTTTAGGCCAGGTGCAGTGGCTCAGGCCTGTAATCCCAGCACTCTGGGAGGCCGAAGTGGGAGGATCAATACAGCTCAGGAGTTTGAGACCAGCCTGGGCAAGAGTGAGATCCCATCTCTACTAAAAATAGAAAAATTAGCCGGGCGTGGTGGCACAAGCCTGTAGTCCCAGCTTCTGGGGAGGCTGAGGCAGGAGGATCAGAGGATTGCTTGAGCCCAGGAGCTGGAGGTTGCAGTGAGCTATGATGACACCACTGCACTCTACCCTGGGCAACAGAGCAAGACCGTATCTACAAAAAAAAAAAAAAAAAAGACCATTTTTAACAGTGCCAGTGTTATTCTTTTCCTCCCATCATTGCCATTTCCTGCTTTTCTTTGCCATTGGAGTAATGTGCACCTGCTAGTAAGGAGTGCTATCTGTGGGGTGTTGATATTTTATACTTTTATTAAGTAGTGTGAAAAAGATATTGTAAAATATTTAAAAAATGACTTTAGGTTTAAAAGATGACTCCCATGAGTCATCTTCTGATGTGAGAAATGATTTATCAAGTGAAACGTGGTGTCAAAAGCTGCAGTCGTGCCGAGGCCTGCGTGAGGGCTGGTGGGACCCGAGCGGTTAGGAGCGCGGGCTGAGTCCCGTGACGCGCCCACGTAGAAGCCTGGCTGTGTCAGCCTTGGCAAAGGTACTGCTCCGCCCATGCGAGGCTCCAAAATCCCGGTGACAGGCAGTCACTTGGGTCTCTGGAACTGGGGATTTTGTGAAGGAAACAGAAGCAATGGCTGCAATACGCGAATGCACTCTCTACGTTGGTAACTACGGACAGCAGAGGAGCCGTCCACGGTGAGTGTGCCACGGTCCTCCAAGTCTCAGGCTTTGCTCCACGTGCAAGGTCATGCTCTTTGTTCCCGTCATGGGCCGGTGGCACGTGGCCCAGCTGTTGGGAGGCAGAACCCTACTCTTTTTTTTTTTTTTTTTTTTTGAGGCAGAGTCTCACTCTGTTGCCCAGGCTAGAGTGAGTGCCGTGTTGTCAGCCTAGCTCACAGCAACCTCAAACTCCTGGGCTCAAGTGATCCTCCTGCCTCAGCCTCCCGAGTAGCTGGCACTACAGGCACGCGCCACCATGCCCGGCTAATTTTTTCTATATATCTTTAGTTGGCCAATTAATTTCTTTCTATTTTTAGTAGAGATGGGGTCTCACTCTTGCTCAGGTTGGTTCCTGACCTTAAGCGATCCTCCTGCCTGGGCCTCCCAGAGTGCTAGGATTACAGGCGTGAGCCACCACGCCCGGCCCCAGGACCCTACTATTGGATGTCATTTTTATTTTTTTTAAAAAAAGCAGTGTGGACATTCCATTTGAAACATAGAAACCAAAAGGAAAACTTCAAACATATGCATGCTTTTTGAACTTCTGCTGTCTGTCATTAGTGGGGACAACTAAGAACTGACTCTACAAGAAAGGGCAAGGAATTACATTTTGATAAAAATGCACCACGCACACTTACTGTGTTATTCTATCATTTGCTTTATTTTTTTCTGAAAGGAAAACACAGTTGTGATTTCAGCCTAGTTTCTGATTTTCTATTTAGGGAACCTGGCAGAAGCAGTATTCAGGGCGCATTTGAGCGGAAGTTTCAAGGTGCGGGTCGAAGGCGTTGGTCTTTGCGAGGACATAGGCGGCCAGGGCTGCAGGACCTCACCCCGCCGTGCTCCGCCTTGTGGCAACAATAGCTCTAGAGCAGCTTGAAACCACAGGGTGGTAATGGAATCGTCCGATAGGACACCTGTGTGGGCCAGTGTAGACACAGCCCGGGGGCTGCCGGAGCTAATGATGATCCTGTCTCAGAGACTCCGTGTGAGAAGCACTGAGCTAGGATGGAAGGAATTTGGCACGTCTTTTTCCTCACGGCATGTGCAGGTCTGAGCCTGGCCGGGTCAGTTGGCTCCAACCAGGGCACACTGCCGTGGGCGCCGGGCAGCCAGCCCTTTCCTGCAGAAGTGATCAGAAAGTCGATTCACGCTTTGTCCTCCAGTGCGGCAGCTCAGTGGGAAGCAGCCCACACTAGCCGCTCTGTGCCACGTCCGGCTGCCGCCTGCTCCCTGCAGAAGCTGCGGCCTCCCGTCGCTTGCATGGGCTTTGCACACTCAGCCCACGGAGGAACTGCTTGCAGAGCTTGTGGAAGAGAATTCCCCCCTCTGGGCACTCTCGTCCCATGCTGCGGAGAACAGGGCACTTTCCACTTGGAGCTGAAGCCTGGACTC
The DNA here is from genome assembly GCA_963574435.1 of Cheirogaleus major. Taxonomy (NCBI): domain Eukaryota; kingdom Metazoa; phylum Chordata; class Mammalia; order Primates; family Cheirogaleidae; genus Cheirogaleus; species Cheirogaleus major. Next base: position 79,169 of record CAUYPO010130278.1, read on the forward strand.
ACTCGGTCGGGTTCCAAGGACGGTGCAGGGACACGGTTCTCCATGTATGGTCCCCAACGCAGGGTCTGTCTGTGGTGCAAGAAGGTGCAGCAGCAAAGCCTCAGGGAGCCATTGGGGACGGGGCAGGCCCTTCGCTCCTGGAGCAGCGTTTAGACACGCACATCTCCGTGATTTAATAGGAAGGAATGAAAGGTGGAGCATTTTGCCAGACAAAATATTTGGAAAACTAATCATAGGTAGTCGCAGCGAGGAGGAGAGATTTATGCCTTCCAGCATGTGCGATCACTGCGGGGGTTCTCTGCCAGCAGCTGAGGGCTGGGGCCTGGACGCAGCCGAGCTTGCCGGGCAGAGCTGCCCCCGGGCTCCGCTGTGTCTGCAGACGCCCCTCGGGCAGAGGACAAGGACCCCGGTGACTTGTAGACAGGAGGGAAGGGAGGACATCGTGTGCACGCACCTGTAATCGTAGAGAGTTTCCAGTTTTGTGCATAGTCCATCCCACAGATGGCTCACCTGCCCCCGGGATCAGGCGGGGTCTGGTGGGCACCCTTGTCCTGCGTGGGCCACCTGTCCAGCCTCGGCCGCCTCCCCCTCCATCAGACAGGTTTGATGCCATTTTGTTCTCATATGATTTTTAAACCAAGTTCTCATCCTTTTACAAAGGTAAACTTTTCACAAAGGGTCAATGTACTGCGGTCACATGACAAGCAGTGACAAGGCCCTGACAAATCTAGAAACGATCGGTTAAGGGTCAGGCACCCAGTGAACACCAGCTAGGTGCCAAGCACCAGGCGCTCCTACGTCCCGGGACCAGGCACCCACAGTGCGGCCCAAACTCCCTGCTCCTGCGGGGCTGACATCCCCCATGTGGGAGCAGAATGAACACGTAGAAGCAGGTGGCTGAAGGTGCCCAGAGAAACAAAGCAGAAGGTGGGGCCAGGGAGGAGCAGAGGGGAGGGGCTGGCAGTGTAAACAGGTGGCCAGTGAGGCCCAAAGGAGGGCATGACGGGGCGAGGGGCCAGGAGGTGAGGGCACCAGTTAAGCCAGTGTCCCTCGAAGAGCTCACCGGGCAGAACAGCAGCATGTGCAAAGGCCCGGGGGCAGGAGAGGGCCGGGCATGGCCAAGGAGCGGCAGGCAGGCCAGTGCTGGGAGCCCAGAGGCTGCAGCCTCAGACACCGACCACTCAGGGCCCAGCCCCTGTCCCCAGGTGCCTGCCTGGGTTCTGTCCTCGGGTGGGAGGTGGAGTGCAGGGACCCTGAGTCTCTGTGGCCACGTGGGTCACAGTGACGCTCCAAGCCACGTCCCGAGGCGGCTCAGACTGTGGTGTGTCCTGGAGACGTGAGTGGCTCAGCTTGTTGCCCCTCCCCTCTGCAGGACCGCTGAGGCTGGGGGGGCCGGCGTCGGGACCCCACCAGGTCCAGGAGGCACGAGGCCCGTGTGCTACCGCGGCTGAGCGGCAAATGAAGCCGCGTGGGACACCCGTGGCCTGGAGCGGTGCTCCCTGCTGTCCCTGCGCGGTCACATCACGGAAACCGAGTCACCTGGGCCTCTGGCCGCTCTGCGGGCAGGACCGTCCTCGTCTCTGCTCTGCAGCTGAGAGCCGAGAGAGGCACAGACAGCTCCCGTGCTGGTCTCGCCGGGACACGAGGGCCAGAGCGGAGTCTGGACGGACGGGCTCCGAGGCCAGGCGCCCGCCCTCTGCTCCCTCTCACACGTCTGCTCAGGACACAGGGCCTCGGCCCCCAGTCTGTCTCCCGCCCGGGAGGCTGGGGTCCTTCCCAGCCCTCCGCGGCCCCCTGGACGTGGTGAAAGATGCTGTGAAGAAGCCGGTAGTCCCGGGAGAACGCTGGGAACAGTGACGTTGGGAGCCGGCGGCCACGCAGCGCTCTGTGAACAGCTGTGTGGAGCGGGGCTGTCTAAGCACAACCCACGGAACAGTCCTCCAGCGCCCGGTGACCCTGGGCTCCTCCTTCGACTGTGTCATCTTTTTGTTTAAAACCACAATCCAAACGCACAATGAAATCTTTCATTAAGATGCTTAAATTGGAAAATGACAGCAATAACGAAAACAAAGCCCAGCAGCCAAAGCTGGCATTATCTCACGCTGCACGCTGATGGGAAGGGCGTGTTTTGAACGTGGAGTCTCGGGCCGTGGCCCCAGGGTCAGTGTCCCCTGCAACACAGCAGGACGAGCCCCTGCCCAGCCCTGCAC